>JAYKKI010000028.1:3462500-3740000 GCA_039881145.1 Druceiella hillmani | reverse complement strand
AATTATTCTGTAATCTGGTTTACAATGAAACATATGCTTCTACGAGATGTTTGGGGGGTGTTTCGATTTTAATAATACTTTTAAATGATTATTTATGAGTACATTAACATTGTTATATTATTCATAAAGGAACTCCCGAGCAATTTTATAATTCGGTGCGTGAATTCAATTAAGTTAATTACCTCCCTTCAATGTTGATTTTAAATAATGGTATTTATTTATTGCTAGCATTGACCCGTTTCAGTTTATTAATGGGTCAAATGTGTTTCTGAACTCTAACTGCGTAAGATAATTATCATTAATTTTAATTTGTTCCATTTACGGTAAATGAAAGATATGAATCTTTTGAGCGTTATATTTTAAGAGATCACTATTTATTATATAATACGCAGAAATTTTAATATTTTTTTACGAGTTGGAGAACATATTAACAAACAGCGTTTCAATGGAATCTGTTTTCGAACTCGTTCGTCAATATTACAATGCAAGGTGTCAGTTTGAGATGGAATCGAACGAAATTCTCTGAATATTGTTTCTATTAAAGTCATTTTTTTGAGTTGTTTAGTAAATTTTGTGGTAATAAGCTTTACATAGTAGAAATATATTCTTTAAATTTGGTTAAGTGGTATTTTATAACACTATGTTAATTAATAAAATTACTTAATAAGTTTTTCTCCGTTTTATTGAGTAGCACGTCGTCTAAATTGCTTTTATCTATTATTAAATTACGGAAACAATATTGAACCATAAGATCAATAGGCTCGTAAGTATAGGTAAAGAATAACGATAATTGGTCAACGCGTCTCCGAGTTACAGTTACGCATACACGAAAAAAAATAGGAACTCTTAGAATTAAGAACCCCTTTTTTGTTCAAAGTCAGTTAAAAACAGTTAAAAATAAAGTAAAGCGTAATAATTTTAGTTCACCTAATTACTAGGAAAATTACTCTAACTTCATTATAATGTAAGTAGTGATAGCAAAAATTAAAACAGCTTCGGATTTAGTTGAATCACTGATTGCCTCAGTAACTGATTAAAATGTTTGAGCACTGTTTTTTAGTTTAGTTTTACTGTTGTTAGCGACTTAAAGTTTTCTTAATTTAAAAAAAATAATTGTAATTGAATAAATTGTAAAACAAGGTAAAAAAAATACCAAAATTTAAGTGTAATTAAATAAATTGGGATATTCGAACTAAACGAGCATTAACCGCCCGATGGCTGTATACCATTCCGAATAGCAACTGTAATAGAGACGTAAATATGTTTTATAGCATACTGAATTTAAATATTTATCTACCTGTTCCTTAGTTTCAACCCAAACGAATATGTCAATGATTGTGGTGGTAATAACCATGCGTTTAAGAGAGCTCTCCATTTCACAAAGATCCTTATTTTGCGGAATACTTACAATTATTGTCTGTACTTATGGTAACCCTGCAGAATTGGCCTATCTTAATATTGAATATATTTACAACAAAATGATTTAGGGATATTTAATAAAAGTAATAGAACGTAAAATATCGTTTTTGGAATTTTTATAGTTTTCTTTCTGTGTTTCCCTCAACATAAATTACTTAAAAACTATTAAATCAATCCGATGGAGTTCCTTTAAAATAATTGGAGTCGAAGTTAAATTTAGTTTTTATTTTATCAACCATGATGTGCGAATTTAATATTTAAATAAATCATTTACATTTTATTAATACAACAATAACAAAGAAGCGTCTAGCTACCCGACGCGTAGTAATTGCACAAACGTAAAGGGTTCCTAAAATTTTACGATTTTTTTATAAATTCATTTTGAACTTTGTTTCCTCAATTTATTTAAAATTTGAAATTGTAGTCAAAATTTATAATTTCATTTGGTTTCAGTGGATAATTTGAAAAGGTGGACTACATGTCAGCAAAATAAAATAATAAACGAATATTCATCACTTTGCTTAATGACCACACGGCCTTTGATTCTATCAAGTTGGCGTCATCTGCTTTATACGTATTTCTTAAACAGTAGTTCTTCCTTACAACTTTTATCCAATGTTTCTCCATTTCCGTATTATAGCTTCAGTTGCTCGTGTGTAGATTAACGTATTTTCCATAAGCTACGTAGTATGATAATATTTTTTGTATAGTCACCTACTACATAGTCTACATACTACTGTAAGTGAAACGACATAAAACCACATACATTTTTTAATTCTGCTAATTATATATATCGTTATTATATTTAGTATCACCCCTTGCCTAAGACTTATAATATTGGGAATTCTGTCGTTTGCCCCTGAGTGGCTCTCTATATCAGGATGTATTTGTTTATAAAAAGAGTATTAATTCATACATTATTCATTAAATATTATTTTTTTTCTGTTATAGTGTATTATTTTGTCACCATGATATTCCCGAATCATACTGGTAATGAAATCAATCAATTTTCCTTTATAATGAAAATGGTTCATGCAAAAATATGGAAGCTTCATATTTCACATAATCTTTTGTTGATTTTAATTTTAATGTGTATTTAAAATAACACTTCTCGAATTTCTCTGAAGTTTCCAACGCAGTAACGGCCGCACATTTTGCTTGTGATAGGATTGTCAAGCTTTTTTGAAAAGATACTTTTTTTGCGTGCGATAATAGTAAAATGTGAAAGTCGCAACGTCTTTCGAGCAACATTTTTGCAACTTTTGTGACGTCAGAATGTAACGAATCTATCGCAAAAATACTGAAAATCTGTACTTAGCTAACAACATGGAGAAACAGATGAACACAATACAATAAGACACGAAGTGTACGTACGTGTGAAAACAAGAATTAAGCTCACTACACGTTATCGTTTATTAAAAGTAAACTGTCTAAATTTTTCACTAAAATAAACAAAAACGACGGTCACTTATGCTATCAGCTGTTTTGCACATTATGTATGTCAAAAGTAAACTATCAAAATATTATCGATTCATTTACATATTTATGACTGATTTACTCTTTCTTTTCTTCAAGTGATTAATAAATGTTTCATTTATCTCACAGGCTAATTCAATAAAAAATTGTATATGTAAATTTATATTATATTTATATTTATATATATATATATATATATATATATATATATATATATATACATATATATATATATATATATATATATATAATATATATATATATATTACACATACATATTTCAATTTTGTAATTTTATATATCTCTGTTTTCAAAAAAATTTGTTCAAGTCTTTTATAATATTTTGCTCTTTTTTGTTTGAAAGCGTATACCAGCAAGGTGGTCCCTTAGAAATATGGTGATGATTTCATGATGAGATGCAGAAATAAAAAATGAAATTGCTTAATGAATCGTAGTAAATCAACTGTGATTCAAGTTATTTTCTACTGCTAGGTGTTACTTTCCAAATTAACTTCACCATCGACCAGGTCACGGTCCTATGATGATAATAAATATAGTTTAAATATAATATATAAATATAGTTAAGATTAATAGCGATAATATATAGTATAAATATAGTTAAGATTAATAGTGATTCAAGATATTTGCCATTAGTAGTTATTATTTTGCAAAATAACTTCACTATCAACAGATCAAGGTTTAATGATGAGTTCTGGAGAAGAACAATGTATTTTGTTAACGGCGGTAGTAAAACAAACGTGATTCAAGATATTTGTAACCGGTAGTAGTTACTTTGTAAAATAACTACACCATCGACCAAGTCAGAATCTTATGATGAGTTCTAGGAATGAACAATGTAATTTCTTAACGAATGGGAATAAATTAACCGTGATTCACGATATTTGCTATTGGTAATTGTTACTTTGTAAAACAACTATATTATTGACCAGATCGGGATCTTTCAAGCTTGTTTGATTTTCTTTTATATCCAATAACATAGATAATTGTTTTTATCAAGCCATGTAACAGTGACATAGCAACTCACACATCCGCATTTCGTGACGTAAAAAAAGATGGTATGAACCCCTTGTTGTAACAACAATACGTAGCCTCATAAAAATGGCGCTCACACAGTCTGACTTCGCCCGTCGCAAGCATTATTATTGTAATAAAATACCCGCACGACCTCGACAACGTTGCACTATGAAATTTTCCGCAACGGTTTATGAATGAATTTGAATTTAATTGTCGCCAAGGGTGAGAGGTAAAAGCCGTGGCTAAATTTGTGAATATGTTTCTCTGGTAAATATAGCGACGGTTACGAAATCATATATCATTAGTACGTACCCGTAACATTAATTTTAAATTAGACCATTTATGGTGCCCTTAACAGCATAGTAGTTAGATGTATCTAGTCTTCAGGGGAATCGATAACTAATTAATTCATTGTGCGCCCAAAAAACCCTCAAAGTGTGTGAATTTCGGAGCAATTTGCATTTTTTTAGATCGTAGCTGTTTTAAATAAAAGTTTAGAAGAAAATAATAGAATTTAATGTTTTCTTTTCTTGGACGTAACATTTATCTCGACGTTAAAACATTACAATTAGTACAAAAGGCTTATTTCCCTTGTAATAATTTAATTTGTGTCTAATATTCTTTAGAGTAATCAATATGATCGGTTATGAAAACGTGTTAAACAGTACAGGAAATAGAATATTAGGCAGATAAGTTTCCACAGACCACCATAATTTCCACCATAATTTCATATAACGGAACTAAATTAAAAATGTAATGAAATTTTCCTTTTAATAGTTGGAATTAGAAAGAAATATGCTTCTTTATTTTTTGAGGAGATAATTTATCAATTATCTCCTCAAAAATAAAAAATGCAAATAAAAAATTTTTGATAGGAAAATATGTTTTTTCCGGTTTTCGGCATAGAAAAACGGTAAATTAGTCGTTGACAAAAGATGGGATGGTAACTAATCGGAGTCATCTAAAAATAATAAATATTTTATTACGATATTTACGGAATTAAAGAAGACAAAACACTTCTGCAAATTACTCAATGTGATACAATAAATTCACTTCACTTTTCAATTGTAAATACATGATAAAATAAACAAAAAATAACAAGCGAACATACAGAATTTAATGTACCATTTTAATATCTTCATAAAAACATACCGAATACTTTTATAAATACATACCGAATTTACTGTACCAATTTAAAATATTTATAAAAAATGATATTATACGGGGAAAATTGACAAACCAAAAAAAATTTTTTTGTTCTAATAAAAAAAGTACTCATAGAAATAAAGTATTTAGAAGTTTTGGATACCGTTCACATCTTTATTTAGTAAAAAAAGCAACTCATTAACTTTGACAACCCTTCGGGTTATCAAAAACACAAATTAAAGATATCTTTTCGCTTAATTAATTTTCTATTTACTTTTCCTGGTTTTTTGTGTTTAATGAAAAAAAAATCAAACTTATTTAAAAAAAATCGTCGCAAAAATATAATTAGCAATAAAAAAAATCGCTGCGTCGTTTTTGTTCTCAGTAGCAACACTTGTAACTATTGAAAACAAGGTTTCGTAAGTTTTTTTTTTATTAAATAAAGGAAAACTGCAGAAAATTAATTTATACTAATGTGTATATGTTCACCCTGTGGTATGTATGAGTCCCGCATTGAGAGAGATTATGAATTTTAAGAGTAATTATACCTACTTTGTTAAACGATGACATAATGGTGAAGATATGATGCATCGATACCGAGAACGTCCTAAATGTATGGAGTTAAAGTGTGTTTTTGATGAATCGTAATATTGGTATTTTATTGATGGCGATTTGTTAGTTTCAATAAACAATTTTATAATTTTCTTTCAACAGATTACCGTATTCTTATTTAAAAATTTGAAATGATTGTGAATATTTGACCTTAAATTATATTTTATGACATGAAACTTTATAAAAAGCAATTCTTAAATCGAACAAATTTCATTCCCAAGTATAAATTTTATTGGGCATGTCTTTTATTTTTAATTCAATACCTAATGTATTTGATAGAAAATAATAGTTTCAAACTTTTAAGTAAATCATTATAAGCAGTTATTTTTTCATCATAGAATTATCAAAACTGAAAATTACTAATAAAAATCTATTAGATATAATTTTCAGTATGATAATAGTTTTCATTATTTTAAGTACATAACTCATTAAAAGCTTTTATAGAAAAAGTGAACTCTTTAAAATTTTCCATAAATCATCTCTAATATTTTCGCTGCTAACCTCCCGTATAGTTAGCTGGGCGGAATAGGCTATCGGCTACGAAATACGCTTTTAATCAGCCTAATGGTCTTTTTCTTTTCACACTTATAACAAGCATTATTTGGACTAAAAAGTGAAGAAACAAATTTAGCGAGACCAAGTAGTTCATATTGACTTCATAAACATTACTTCATAAGAATTAACGATACCTAGATTCCGTATGAAAGTACTGCGAAATGCCTTATCACACTTAATACTTGACACAAAACTTAGACGGAAAATACTTGTAAAAAGGAAATGTCAAGAGTTTGAATTAAAATATAAAAAAATGCGATGAAAAATTGTGATGGATATCCAAACTATCAATCCACAAAAGATACTTTTATACAAAACAAATGCTCACCTCCTTGTGGAGTTAAAGTATTGAGCTTTGAGAATGTGACAGCGAAAATAACATGAAAATAATTCGGCGACTCCAGAATAAGGTATTAAGGAACATCGTGGATGCTTCTCGGTATATTAGAGGTAGGGACGTCCACAAAAACCTAGGAATTGTCACTGCTAAACCGACTACCCAGAATCCAGATCCACTCGATAAACAAGAAACCATGAAGAAAGGCTCCATAAACACTTGAATATCGAGATCCTAAACTCCTTTATAACATGAAAAAAATTAGATGACTCAAGAGGACAAAATCTCATGAGTCAGTGTAGTGGAATAACTTCACAAAAGAGCAGAGCAAGTGTGGTAGTGTATGTGGAAAATTGTGCAGAAATAAATGCCAAAACTAGTAGAAAAAGGCTTTATATCGGTAACAAACAATTTATTGTTCATTTACCAACAGATTATACTGTTATATAAAAAAAATTTAAAAAGTTTCAGATGAATACTAAAACGCGACTGAATTTTTTAGCCCAAACTATTCATGTCTAATCTATTAGCGTTCAACCACCTGATGAGAAATGTTCATTTTTACGACACGTATGCAAAGAAGCTATGTACGTTATCTTATTCTTGATGTAATGAAACGCGATGCGGGTTATGACTCCCCAGGTGCATCTCAGGCTGACATAAAAATGTTAATGTCTACTATAAAGGTTTAAATGGAAAAAATAACCTGGAACTAACTAGGTCCTTTAACGGTAATTTATCGACATTACAAAAGTGGCAGCAATGAAATGATGAAAAGTTTAATTTTTTAGTGTCTTGCCAGGAACGATTATAATTATGATGTGGTATTCGAGGAATTTTTTTTGTAATATATTTCCAACTTAATGGTTGGTGTTTTATTTAGTCGATAAATTGTGAATTAGTCCATGGGACTATGATGTATTTTATTTAAAATTGGACTATATGTTTATTTCTTGTACGAAGGTATAAATAAATAGTAAAGTTACACTGCACATACTTTCTTGGAAAATACAAGCATATAATTTTTTGTCTTCACAAAACTTTATTTTCTTCTTTCTTAGCCGGGTTTACAAAGTATTTGTGTAACTGAGTTTACTTAGTGCTAATTATTGTGGTACCTTTGATCATAATATACTTTAATTTTGTATGATAAGTACTTTATCATGTTTTTTTGCCATAAAACTAATTACGATACATCGTTTGGCTCATAAAATAATTAAATTTTCTAAAGTTTAAAGAAAATACTTGGATACATTTTTTAGCAATATTTTCAAAGACTTGATAAATGCTGTCTCAAAAATCTAGCAGGAAATATTAATGGAATGTGTCAGTAGAGAAGCTGAAAGTTTTTCAGCTCTCACCGGAATGTTGCAGGCATCCGCGGAAGTAGGAGTGGCGATTCGTGGCATAGAGACGTTTCTGGATGACATATCTTTCTTTAACAACGTTAATGTAAATTCGATGACTGACTTTATTTCATGGTATATTGATTAGATTCTTGTTAATTAATTTTTAATATTAAATACAAGCAACTAAATAATTACGTCAGCGTGTTTGGTATTTTTTTAAAATTTGGTATTCTTACATCAAATGTCGATAATATGATTCTGTAAAGATATCTTAACTTTTATAAAACACAAAGAAATATTTTGCGGTATATATGCGGTTTTAAAGATATTTTCCAATTATGTTATCTAGTATTTTTAAGTTTTATCATTAACCAGTGAACGAACTGATGGCAAAAACAAATTTTATATTATATTAAATATCTTCGAGTATATATTGTCACATGTAACCTTAAAAACCAATATTAAAATAACATACACATGTACATAAAATTGAAGGTCTGTCTGCGGTTTTGAAATAAATTGCTGGTTGGGTTTCTCTTAAGATATCTTATCATAAACATCCGTTTCAGAATGTTTGCATCTTTTTATTTTTTTTTTCTATATATTGGTTGAGGATATAATCAGAAACGGTTAAGGTATACTGTATTTGTATATAGATAATACAACTGGACATAGCCTGCAACAAAGTCTCTATTCAATATCTCAAAGCTTACATAGAAAATTAAAAAAAAAAATCACCTATGGGGCAGCAATACGGGGGCTGAAGATTTGTGATGGTTTTGCAATTTCTATTTATATACATATAACCGAAAAATTTTAAATCAGATATTGTGTTATGAAATTTGATTAGAAGTATTTAAAATCGTATTAATATTGGACCAATCTTACGAAAATAACAAAATATTTCTCGATTGCATATTTCTTCAGAGCCTATTCTAAACATTAAATGTTTACTTTTTCGTATTTGTATACTCAAAATATCATTTACATTGCTTCATAGTAATCAAATATTTGTTGAAATATATTTAAGTAATTTTACTTTTTAACTTCCGTTCAAGGGTGTTTATTTCGCGATAACAAAATTTAATTATGAAAATATTAATATACGTTATTCTTAAAAAAAATAAATTAGAAGGAATTACTTCCACTTTCAGATGCAATTGATTGATTATGAAACGATAATAAACAATATATTTCACTCTGTAAATATTTTAAAGCAGGATATAAATTGGGGTTATTAAATTACGAAGTTTTATTTTTTAGCCTGTTCGTTGGAAAACCATGTGATATCGGGTGGTCCTAATTCCTCAGCCTGAAAATGGCTGCGACCCTAATCAAGAAACTTCAGTTAACACTCCTTTTTCTACGTATATTATTCAATTTCTTTTAACCACTTTGGTCAAAATTTATTTTTTATTAAAATGATCAAATTCTATTCAGCCTACTATTTTCGTACCACTACCTGTTTTATCTATTCTTAAGATTGCGAAAATATTGTTAGGGGTGCCAAAAATTTAAGCGTTCTCAATTAAGTATATAAACATTTTCTGCACCATATATCTCTCTTCCTATAAAGTATACAAAACATGCTTTTCTGTCCAATGCTCTGAGGCCCTTAAATCTCTTGCAACTAAATCAAGGCTTTTCGCTACCGCCGACAGTTCTATTTACATATATCGCGGGATGACACTTTCCTTAATGGTTTGAATCTGCTATACAGAGTTTAAGGGCTGTTTATACGTATTTTATTTAAGTCGCGTTATTTTCCCCTATTGCTAAAAAGTAAATATTTTTTTTATGTTAATGTAATTACCATTCGTAAATCTTTTTTCATCTCTAAATAATGAGTTAGGTTTGGTGTTCATAAAGTGCGCTGTGGGCAAGTTGGTCCTATGATATTTTCTACAGTTTACGTAATGTCGTACAATGACTTCTATTTGTAATTTGTTTTTAAAATTTTAAACCTAATTTATCTTAATATAAATGTGAAAGTAACTTTGTTTTTCTGTTTGTTTGTCTTCAATATCTTCTCGGTTAAGCAGCCGAACCAATTAAATGATATTCGTCCAAAGAATAAATGAACATAATAATGTTAATAACATTTGTAGGTAAATCAAAATTTATTGTAATTACATTGATACCATTTACAATTAAACATATAAATAATTCATTAAATTTGATTAGTTTCACTTAATTTATCGATACTAGTAAAACGCGACGGGGAAATATGTATATTTATCAAAATATACAAGTAGTACTCGGCAAAATTAAAACATAAATAAAAATGTTGAGTCATTAATTTGAGTCATAAATATTTTTTTAAATATCTCGAACACCTTCTAGTTACTAAAATGAGTATTTTTACACAATTCAGATTCCACAGCAGTAATAACAGAAATAGAAGTGGGAACGAATTAATAATAAATTGTGAGTTGTACATTAAAAATTATTTAAGTAAGTAAAATGTTTTTAAAACATTGTTACAGATTTAAATTAGAAGTTTAAGTAATTTTTAATAAAAATTTCGGCTACATTCAAGTCTGTAATTAAAAATTTAAATCTTGACCGTTATTAGGTGCTCATATCTAGGGATAAACTTTGGAATCAATTGTTCCTACAAAACCAAGAAATGCCTCCTTCAACTATAAGCGGAAAAGTCATGGGCATTTTCTTCTAGGATCTAAAAGGAGTAATTTTGGAATATTACGTGGAAGCAAGAGTGATCTTAACAAGTATTGCTTATCTAAATATGCTCACTAATGAATACAAAACAAAGCATTCAGGAGTAAATGACGAAGCCTTCTGATGTATTATTATTGCATTAATGCATCCAACCACATATAATTATATATTTATTCTCTACATGATTGTATATTTGCACGTACACGCAAATATAGCATACGTAACACGAAACGAGAGGCAGAAAAATTCCGTGAAAGCCGGGATGCGAAATTTGTTAGATTTATTTTATATTGGAAAACTCTTATTCGAAACTTATCATCGTGATGAAATAAAATGAAACCATTTCAATATTTATTGCATGACCTGATATAAAATTGACATATATATATATATATATATATATATATATATATATATATATATATATATATATATATATATATATATATTCACGAATCGGTTAATTTACTTTCTCCATTTTCGAAAGGATTTTTTCAAAAATTATTTTGTCACTTAATTATAAGAAAACGTGAAGAGTATTTCTTTGTTTGTAAATTACTCTGTTCCTTCAAAAATTACTTTGGTTCAATCGAATTTAATTTTTCTTTCTCAATTCGGATTTTTCTGCTCTACCTATGTACTTGCAAAACCCACTTTTTACTTTTTCGTATATGCTGTAGAATTGTGAATAATTTTTTATAAATCTTAAATAAATTACTTCTATAAAATAAAAAAAACATGTAGTAATTAATATAAATAGCGACAGAAATTTGAGCAAATTTGAATTATGAAGATAATCGTCAGTTTTATTTCTAAACCCTATCTTAAAAACTGTTGTTTTGTTATTTCAATTTTGATAGTTCTATAATTTAGAGCAATGACTAAAAGACATTTTTTTAATTATACACAGCAGAAACCAAATATTTTGGTATAAAACTTTTTTAGCTATTTTGATACTGCAATCGCCATGTATTCTAATGTTATTATTTGTTTGACTTGACAATTTGGTTAATATACTCTTAAGTTTAGTTAATTTAAATTACTATGTATTTCACTGTAAATAATTATGCAAATGAAAAAGCATGCAAAATTACTACACTTTCACCTATTATCCCACGATATAAATTTCCAGAGATAATAAAGCAAAATAAATCAAATCAATAGCCTGCCTCAGTCCACTGCTGGCATTGGCCTCTCCAATGGGCGTATCATTGGAAAGTATGCCCATAATCGCCACGCTGGGCAAATGCGGCCTGTCAATAGCCGTGTGTGTAGTTTCTCGCACCAGTAACATTGCTGTTTGTGGCATTAGCCGGGAATCAAACTTGGGTTTCCACAATGTGCCATACCGTCAAAGCCTTATGGTCAATTCAATACACCCCAGGAAAACAGAAAATGTAGTAGAATATTTTAAACAATACATTTTGTGGAAATTTGCTATCTATCGGTGTATTTTATATGTATTTGATATAACATGGGTTTCTTTTCCTCTGCATTATATTTTTTCGATATTATTCATATTCAAAGAAATAAATGTTTGACATGCAATTCTCCATAAAACGAATAAAATGTCTGTGGATTACAAGTATTGTAATCTACAGGTCTGATATTCGTAGTAAGTCTTTAGAATATGAAATGCCAAACGCTTCCCTAGAATCATCAGTAAACTGAAAATAATGGAAATTTCTGCATTTGATTTTACTATAGACTTTGCTTTGCTCTGGAGCGCATTGAAAATTGGACGCGTCATAACACAATATTTTTTAATCCGAAATGAAATAAAAAATTAGATTGTGTCTATTTCTTCATGGGTAAAATCTTAATCAAAACGATATAGTCATAAACAATTATTGAAAAATAAACCTCAGTTGCAAAAATGATTACGTCGCCATGATAAAATTTTCTAAGACAATGAAAATATTCGCAACTAAATGAAACTACGTGATGTAGTATTATTTCTACTTCGTTGTATGACAACATCTTCACCAAAGATCAATCTTTGCTGATTGCCCACCTGAAGATGTTGTCATATAACGGAACTTAGGTCCTGGTGCAGAATTTAAATAAAGTAGAAATAATACTACATCATATAGTTTCATTTAGTTGGGAATAATGCATTTCTACAAAATTTACGCCAAATATATTCAAATTAATACATTCTTCAAATTTGGAGAAAATCTAAAAAAGTCTCGACATAAACGACCAACTAACATTTATTTTCTTATACAGTATTTGTGAAGAATAGACTGTGATATTCGAATACCAAAATTTTTCACTTGGTTGTTGACAATAAACTTGAAAGTAATTAATGTGTTATTCTATTTTACACTTTCCTGAAAGTCTCAGTAATTTTATAAAAATTTTAATGAATGTGCAGCTTAGTATCTGCTTCAGCCTGCAATGGAATTTACGGTTATTGATATAACATAAACTGCCTTTCACAAGTTTGTTGGAGATTGACGTTATATGCCTTTGGAAGATCTCAGAGCTCTATTTTTAATATTAATTGACAATAGTGTCTCGAAAATATATTGAGGAAATCTTTATTTAAATTTTGAACGCCTAGAATATTCTTTCTTTTAAATAGTAACACATCAAGATTTAGTCCAGTCCATTTGGAATTAGGTGATATTTTATCACTGAGTCAAGCAGTTGATATCATGTCATTGAGTGCTTATACATCTAGAGAGAAAAATAAAATAACCCTTTCAAAAGATAAATGTGCCTTTTTGTGTACCTTTATTCAAATTAATATTATCTATAGTAATAACATTGCAGCATAAACGAATTTTGTCGTACTGTCAAATGCCATTTTATACATATTCCTGATATTAGAAAGTAATCACAATTGCAAGCGCAACATGTAATTAGTTCGAGTTGGAAATTTTTCATTTATTTGAAATTGGTTAAAATATGACTTTACACTAATGTGAAAAGCAATAAATTTATGTAAATTATATAACAAAATTATATGTGCGGAATATAAAATTCTCTCGAGTTTACCGTTATTTTTTATTGCATGTTGAGAATGAAATAGGAGTTATTTTAGCCTCATCAAAACATTCCAGTCATGATATTTCTACGTTAATCTATTTGTAGAGTAGGTTATTTAAATTCAACCACACTAGCGCTATTTGAAATTCAAATTTCTTTATGAAAAAGTGCAGTGATGCATCGTCCCATCCATTGCTGCGCATAATGAATCACCCGGTAGTTCACTGCTTTCCGACACTTCGAAGGGCCAAGTTTGATTTAAATTTTTTTATTGTTTGGAAGTTCAATTAAACGAACGAGTTATAATTTTCTTAGAGTATTATATAAACAGTAAGTTTCTTTAACTCAAAAAATTGCAATTATAGTTATGGAAAAGTCTTCTATTATATACCGGATTTCATATATTTTGAGACAATTTTACACCTGTAAATATGTATTCGGTAAAATATTTAAATAATTGATGTTTGTAAATCATTTGAAATAAATACAATGTATTTTTAAATGCTAAAAGTGTTATTTTTTTACATAAGTCCGTATAAAATCCTGGTAAAGCGTGATTAATAAGTTTTTTTGTTAGACCTTAAAATAGAAAAATTTATATTATAATAATTTGTGTCTAGATTATAATCATTTTTACGCCGCAATGCCGAAACGGTAATATTTATTCTAAAAGATTTACACACCAAAATCATAATTTTATAAATTTTTGTAAGAAAAATTATTACTGGCTAACTTATTTCAAAAGCAAATTGAAGGGTTTATCTGTTCACTACTTTGAGTTAGGTTCTAAAAGTTTTTTCAGCCTTTTTGCATTATAAAGGTACTGATGACAAGAATGTACATTCAATTCACGGATTTAACATACTTTTTTCTCTCGTCCTATATTTCAGCCTGGAATCGTAATATTTCACATCTTTCGTTTCTGTTACTCATGAAGTTTCTCTCCAAGATCAGTGATAATCTTCTACAAAACTATTTAGTTCAGTTATTTTATTGTAATCGACCAATTTTCTTAAATGATTTCTTTAGTACAAGTGGACTGAATGTGTGTGTATTTTAAAGTGTTAAAAAATTGCAAATTATTATATATTAGAGTAAATAATAGCCTTCTTTTTGGCTTGAGTCAAAATTTGATTTCAATTTCCATTGTTCTGCCATTTTATTAAACCGGTACTGATATTAATATGAGGACTGGCTATAGGAACTGTTTTTCCTCTACATGATTTTGATGAGGTTAAATTTATACCAATTCTTATAGAAAATACCTCGGAAAAATTGAGAACCAGAAATTTTGATAGATATTACCATAAATCTAAGATAATTAAATCCATTAAAAATTGCAAAAAGTGAATAAAGCATCAAATACTTTGCTTGAATTATTTACAGTCGCAAGAAAAGAATGAAATAGTGAATGGATATGTTCCATTGCAAAAATAATTTTTTGAATTTCCTTACATTTTTTCCTTTTAGGTTTTCCGTTGTAAGCTAGTGTTAACAAAAACACATTAAATTAAGTCCGCTTCCTTAATGGATGCAACTGTTTACATCGCTCAGAATCATGATTTACGATGAGCTTATTTCAAGACTGGTTTGGGTTTAATTTTATAGATAAATGCAGCCGATGAGTTAACATTTCTTTACAACGTCATTCCATAACCCAATAGCCCCGATATTATATAAATATAGCGGTGTTCCTAAAAGCCACAAAAGTGATCTCCTAATAAATACGAGCCTTAATGCAACAAGGGAAAACTATTTACTTTATTGCAAAGCGGAAGGAGCGAATTCGATATAAGTGAAACTCATATAATGGAAATCCTATTAAGTGTTCGCGAGAGCTTATTCTTTAAGTAATGAAAATGTCGTGTGACGGAAAATATACGGTAAACGGCGGGAAAAGAATTTTTTGATTAGTTTACGAAGAGTATTTCGCATTTTATCACAGGGAATAAGAAAATTACGCTTTAATCAATCTTATTTAATTTTTTCGTAAATGATTTGCTACCGTAGTTATCGTTAAAGAATTCTATCCAATTTTGCTTAATTATTTCCTCATTAGTTTCTTTTTTTTACTGTGTAGTCAGGATTTATTAGTTTATTAAGACCTTAGTTGGCAACGCCAGGTTGTAGTTCTCGTATATTATATTTTTTACACATTTTGTAATTACTAAATATGCCAACCAGATTATATCCAAAAACTTTTGTTAAATTTACATGTTCGTTACATATTTGGTCTTAAAAAAATTAATAATCGTTTTGTTACGAAATCAATATAGTGGGCAGTAATTCGTAATTGGTGCAATGTTTGTATTCTTTTATCGCTTTACATTATTTTAAACACGAACCTTTCTACTGCAGTGTCAAATACGTAAATCTAACGATGTACGGCCTGCCTTTATGTTCAGAAAACCTACGTATTTTCTATATTCCTAAGCATTTTTAGTTCTTTTATGAACATCTTTCTCTATTTACGTCAAGTTATGTAATGAATCAAGTCTCAACATCAGAAATGCACCGTACGTGCAAGCTTTCAAAAGCTACGTGATAAAATTATATCTCTCCTAAATAATTGTGCTCTACCATTTTTATTCTATCTGGGTCCTGTTTGTCTTTACGTCTCATCTTTTTTCGTTTTCCTGTCGTGATATAAAATTTTAGTCATTCCCATTATTATAATATACATTGTTTTTTTATTTTATTTTGCTAATTTTATGGCAAGTACAATGCTTTGCAGTTTTCCTAATTGCTCATGTTTTGGCTATTATTCATCGGAAGAGAACCTCTTTGCAGCCATACATTTTTTTGCTTAAAATTGGTTATAGGTTTGTGTTGCTTTAAAAGTGAAACAAAATGAAAAAAATGGTAAAAATAACGAAAGGTTCAGCTATGTTAGTTTCATAAGAGAAATAAAATGTTTGCTTACAAAATTTTACAAAGTTTTTATCTTAGATATACCGTTTGAATCGTAACATTTTGAGGCCGATTTCATAGCTAATTATTCAATTGATTTCATTCAAATATAGGAAAGTCGTAAAATATGAAAATTTCAGTTTATAATTTGCTCAGAATTTTTTCTTCTTTATCATCATTGCTTCATGGCATTTTGTAGATCTCATTTTTTCTGTTGCTCAAAGTTGAATATCAAAAAGAATATAATCCAAAAAGTCATATATATCACATCTGTTATGGTAGTTCTTATTTTTTCAAAGTTTACAATCCAATTTATATTTATTCCGTAGCTGCGATTGAAACAATACGTACAGTTTTATTTATTCAGTTTTTATTTGGAAACAGATCGAAAATAAGATGACTGCTTATGATTTGAAATCTAAACATTATTTTCGAAAAATTAAAAAACGGCTCTAACAAAAAAAACTAGAAATATAAAACATTAAAACATCATATACACTGTTCAGAGTAAACTTCTTGCGATTTAAATTTTACGGATGCAAATCTGAAACACTATTTTTACGGGAAAACAAGCTATATATTCTTCATTTTTGTGAAAATTTAATTTTGGGCTTCGACGCAAATTTACCTTTTTGAGATTAAAAAATAAGCGAAAAAACTGCTGTATATAAAAAAACTGTTAAACATTCAACTCAGTTTGCTGGTTTAGGCGCCAGACCCCATCTAACGCCCGGAAACTCGCGTGATTTTTTTAGTTTCGCTCTTTTTTGGTTCCGTACCACAAAAGAGAAAAATTAATATCATAAATTCCCTCATGTGTCCGTTCATCTATATGTCGGTCACAACCATTTTTGTCAGAAACAATTTAGAATGTTTACGGGTAAACTATTATGATTATCACAAATTTCATAGTTTTTTACGGTCTCTCGATATTTTTACGCCTGTAAGAATATAATGTGCAATATAATTACATGGTAAAAAATAATGTTAATGTTAGTGAAAGATTAATGGAAATGATATATACCCTTAAAAGTTTATATAAGCCTAAACGTATCGGAAACCTGCAAAGTGCGAGAAAACTTCTATTTGACAGTATCTTAGACTTCATTAATGCAATATAGTATATAGCCATCAAGAATCTTTAGGTAATAATAATAGTTCCTTTACTGTTTACGTCGATCGAAAATGAAGAGCAACTAAGCAGCCTTTGCGTGACAAGGGTCCTGTAACCTTTTTTAGGTTTCCGTAATGACAATAATGAATTGGTCATAACATAGGTTTATAACTTGTTTAAATTTTAACGATTAAATTTCTCAGATAAAAAGTTTTAATCACTTCAAAAAGATAAACATTTTACATCTTCTTCCTTCTTGAAATTTTCGTATGTCTTTAAAGTTAGGCTGAAATTTGAAAGAAAATTGGTAAGGTTAGATTATATTAGCTAATTTATAATCTAGTAACCGTTTTTTTAGTCTACTGTTTTTCATTACATTTTTTATATAAATAATACATTACCTAAAAAAATGATGTAATAGAGATATAAAGAAAAGACAAGTAAAAAACATACAAAAAATTACTATCCGAATCCTATAGCTACAAGTAGGACTCGAACAGATGATGTCAATCAAATACTTTACAAACTTTATATATGTTGGAAAAGCTATATATAATTTGTAGGTACATTAGGAAAGTAAATAAAATATTTATCATATTTCCCTGTGGGCATGATCCTGTTATATACAAATGGTATGGAACCAAAACTCAATGCGTGTACGCTATGTGGTTCCACAGTATTTTATAATCTCTTTTATTCAACATAACCGTTGTTTGATGGTTCACATAAATTAATAAATGATTTTGAAATGGAAGAAACATTTTGTATATTTCGGTACCAAGTTATTAACGTCTGACTAGATCCCGCGGACATCAATAATCCAGGAGTCCACAATGGGAAAATTTCAAAAATAATATTGACGTGAACGCTTAGGGGATAAAATATAGTTAAAAGTTTGGCCTATCCTCAAAACCCAAAATTTGTTTTTTAATATTTGTGAGGCAGAATTTTTATTAGCTTTAACACCTTGAATTTTTACTCAACTATTTGGAAAAACATTGACAATTTGATGTCAAAATTATGTAATGATAAAAATATTATGTTGTTGATAAAAATATAATAATTAAATGTTTACAAGACTCAAATTACTTTGCTATTGTTACACGTACAAATAATATACATTTTTAATAGTTTATTATAGATATAACACTAAGTTCGGTTGCCAAGTTTCCAAATTTATATTTTTGGCACTGTTACGTAGCAAAATAAGAAAAAAAATATGTTGGTCGCTATCTAAACCCATGTTGTTATCATAATCGCTGACATATTAAAGGTAATACTCACGATAATGGAGAATAAAGTTCCTAATTATTCTCACGTATATTTAAGTGGTAATAAAAAGTCAAAAACACTTTGCGGAACCCGTATCAAGTCGTGATATCACATAACAAAACAAGGGTTGGCGTAAACTCACTTGACAGCAACGGGGCTAGGGAATATTTACCTTAATTCTACATGGAAAAACTATGTTATTGCAACAGGAAATAACATAAAATTTAAGTACACTGGAGCGAGAAACGACTCGACTGTTCGTGAAAGGCGCCGACCATTAAATAAGGAAAATGTTATGCGTCGTCGGATAAGGGCTGTGCTGCATCGAGTAACAAGGGTGCCTTTCAGTATATTATTTGAAGAGCGATTTATATTTGATTGCGTCCGTTCATGATATTATTCTCTAACGTGGAAACTGGGAAGTACGAGTAGCTTCGTATTTGGAAACATCTTGGTTTTGTCCCCTTCTTAAAGATCAGAGCTTTCTATAATTTTCGTTTAAAATACATCCAAAGTAATATAGTCTAATGACTTTGGTTGTAATGAGGGATAAAAAGTATAAATAAGACAGAAATGAAAAAAATAAAGAGTGTTTTACGATGAAAATCTACAAAGTATAATCGTTATGTACTGTAACTGTTTATAATCATATCGAGTAATGAAATACGGTAACATATTTATTCTGTTCATGGGAAAATTGGTATTTACTCCTCCACCTGTTACTTGCTCCTGCATTCTTAAAAATCTTTGTACATTATACTTATGAAAGGTATATGATATATTATTACATGATTGTCTTCGTTCTTCAAAGTTTTGCCGAACTAGTTGATCAATTTGGAATATTAAATGTAGACACACATGAACCGTGATATTTATATGTAAATATATATATATATATATATATATATATATATATATATATATATATATTAGAAGTTATTCTGGCTGAAATACTGATATGTTCGTCTCAGTTTGTCCGTCGAAATATGATGGCTGGTGTTTATGTTGTTATGAATTTTTTAATTCAACATTTTAACAAAGAGATTTCTTACTCAATTTTGAGATCAGTTTATTGAATACAAGTGTGCAAACCTGTAAACAAAACAGTTACAAAAGAAAGAAAAAGAACGGATATTTGCAGCAAAACTTGTGTTCAATTAATAAGAAATAATCAGCAAAACTTGTGTTCAGATAATAATAAATATTAATGGTTAAGTGATCTAAATTTTTAATGGGATTTAGTAGTGTGTTTGAATTTTTTTCATTCATGTTAATAAACATATATTCTCGTAACAAGACAACTTAAATGTAATAAAATAGATGTCAATAGAACAAGCTATATATGGCGATAACTTTAATTTGGCAATGTGTCATATTTAAATGAAGTCTTCTTAAAATCATTTCAAGACTAATTGAGAACATAACTCTGACAACTTATAAGTTTTAAAAATAGTCGTTAAAACGATATTTTTTTAGATTTTTTTATATTCCGCCGTTTGATTATTTTTACTTTTATGTTTTTCCCAATTTTTTTTCTTAAATCAAAGTGCCATCCGAAATGTAAATTGCTCGGCAAAGTAAACAGAGAATATTTATCTCTCGCATACTGTTTCGCAGTACTAAAAGTCAATAGCAACTAAATACAAAATACCTAAATAGCGACTTAAACAATACAAATATTCAACAATTCCTTGAAATTTACCTTTCTGACTGGCACTTGCCATCGGCTCTATTCGTATTGAATATATTTAAGTTATCATTACAAGATTTACTTCGAGGAAAAGTAAGCCTTTTTTTCTTTTCTAAGGAAAAGATTCCCAAAAAAAATTTCAAAGAATGGTGAAGACAAAAGATTCGTTAGAAAAAAATTGTACAAAATAACCAAGGAAAATAATAATTTCCTTTATACACAAATATATAGATACGTTTATAGAATTGCCGTCTATATATGTAGCAACAAATCGGTAGTAGCTACTCCATTGTCTACTGTATTTATAAGGACAAATAATATTTTTCTTACTTATGGACATCTGTCTTTCCTTAGACGCTAGCAGCTCAGCTGCTTTTCAGTTCGCCTTCCCTTACATATTGATTATAATTTCAGATTCAGAAATATAATTAAAAAAAGGGATATTGGAATATATGTATATATGTAGCGTGACATGCCAGTACATTAAATAGCTATTGAAATGTAATTCAATATTTTACATTATTCTCACGAAAACATGGAAATTTCAATCAATATTATTTGCTGCATAAACTTAGTCATAGAGATTCTGTTCTTCTTAATAAAACATTTGCATAATGTCGATTCCTCTCATCAGTCTTTGCATAAAATATTTTCATTGAACATGAAAAAAAACTCAATAGTTTTCGAATTTTTTAAACCCTTCAATATATTCATTATTTTATATTAAATACTACTCTTGTGTAAAGAAAACTTTTACATAAAACAAAGTTATACAAAATAATATACGCATGTATAATTAATAAGATCAGGTAACAATTCGCAGAGTTGACCCTCCTATAAGTGAGAATATGTCGAATCCTTGTTCCGATATTTGATATTGTCAATATTTATATTCATTTCTCATTACTCTAAAAGATTTTAACATTTTATATATTAATATTATTCTTGAAATCAAACGATGGAATACAAATAATCTAAAAAAATATCGTTTTAACGACTATCAAGGGAAATACGTTCATAGAAGCAGCGGTAGAAATGGCCCTCAAATTATAATGTAAGAAATCATCATGACCTATTGAACCCTTGACGTGATATTACATGCAAATTGTGTAATTGCGACATTTGCTTAATATTCTGTTAAGACAGTATCGCCGAACTTTTCCACGTTTGTTTTCGATACATCAAAAACAGGAAACTACCAAGTGCTTAGTCTAACAATAAACCGAGTTGTCGCAAAATAATACTCACTTGATCTTATATCGTAAACGGTTTAACGAGAAAGGATTAATATAAATGTAATTGTTGCTAAATGAAATGTTACACAGGTACGCATATTCATATATATATATATATATATATATATATATATATATATATATATATATATATATATATATATATATATATATATATATATATATATATATATATATATATATATATATATATATATATATATATATATATATATATATATATATATATATATATATATATATATATATATATATATATATATATATATATATATATATATATATATATATATATATATATATATATATATATATATATATATATATATATATATATATATATATATATATATATATATATATATATATATATATATATATATATATATATATATATATATATATATATATATATATATATATATATATATATATATATATATATATATATATATATATATATATATATATATATATATATATATATATATATATATATATATATATATATATATATATATATATATATATATATATATATATATATATATATATATATATATATATATATATATATATATATATATATATATATATATATATATATATATATATATATATATATATATATATATATATATATATATATATATATATATATATATATATATATATATATATATATATATATATATATATATATATATATATATATATATATATATATATATATATATATATATATATATATATATATATATATATATATATATATATATATATATATATATATATATATATATATATATATATATATATATATATATATATATATATATATATATATATATATATTAGCGATAATTTTGACAAGAACCTGAATTACAATCAGTCATCAAAACACGATATCCGAATAAGAATTGACACAAATGTTTTCTGTAAACATTTACACCGTTCAAAGGTAAGAAATACAGTTAACAAAGCCGTAAACAATGAAAACTGAAATATATATTTATTGACTATTACGTAGCTTTAAAAACATGAAAGCGAAACAATAACCCCACGGCCATTGTTTCACGTACGTATGATTCACGTTCTTGACGTAACCTCATATCACGCTTCACGCGAGGGAGATAATCAGTTTCATGCTGAGTTTTACGTATATTAAGAAGACCATCAGTATGAAATTTTAATATGTAGAAAATTTTCGAATTATTTATTTCCGTACGTGTGAAATATAAATAACAAATTGAACAAATTTTTTTAAACTTATAATTTGTCAACTAACTTGCCTAATGGCGAATCAGAGTTATGTTCTCAATTAGTCTTGAACTGATTTTAAGAAGACTTCATTTAAATATGACACATTGCCAAATTAAAGTTATCGCCATATATAGCTTGTTCTATTGACATCTATTTTATTATATTTAAGTTGTCTCGTTTAAGTTGTCTCGTTACGACAATATTTGTTTATTAAATTTATTCATTATATCAATGTAAAAAATTCAAACACACTACTAAATTCCATTAAAAATATAGATCACCTAACCCTTGAAATTTATTATTATCTGAACACAAGTTTTGCTGATTATTTATTATTAATTGAACACAAGTTTTGCTGTAAAAATCCGTTCTTTTTTTTCTTTTGTAAATGTTTTTTTTTCATGTGTTCAATAAGCTAATCTCAAAGTTGAGAAAAAAATCTCTTTGTTAAAATTTTGAATTAAAAATTTATAATAACATAAACACCAGCCATCATATTTCGACGGACAAACTGAGATGAACATATTCGTATTTCAGCCAGAATAACTTTTAATATATATACACAATTCATTATTATATATATATATATATATATATATATATATATATATATATATATATATATGTATATATATATATATATATACATATATATATATATATATATAGGTATATATATGTATATATAAATATCACGGTTCATGTGTGTTTACATTTAAGATTCCAAATTGATCATCTAGTTCGGCAAAACGTTGAAGAACTAAGACAACCATGTGACATTTACAGTCTATTAATGTCATGAATGAGATTAAAAGACTGTAAATATAATTCGAGTTTTGGTAAACACTAATTAGCAACATCTAAAAAAAATGTAGAAATACATGTCTGTACGTCGTCATTCTATTTATTTTCAATCCTATCTTCGTTGGATAAGAGCAGCTTAAAATATTCTTTCATTTCTCATACTCGATTGTGAAAGCGGTCTATTTGTATAATAACGTACGATGCATATTTCCATTCCGTACAATTCATTATTTTATTCCAAAAGTAACAATTTACAACTAATAACTATGAAAGAGCACTTTATATTATGGGATGGCGTAAAAATATTAACGTTAACCATCACTTCTTAATGTACAGCTTATCGATAACATAATTATTATATTTTAGGTAGCAACATTGGCTGAAATATGATACTTGTCGTCTTGCTATGCGATGCTCAGCAATGAAATTAAATTATCTATTCGTATCCGATATTGAATTATCTTTCGCTCTTGGAAAATATTTAAGAACGGTCTTGCGAGTAGTTCTAATTTTTAATGTTGTATCACTTCATTGTGTATTATGTTCAAATTTCTGTAAATTAAAACAGTATTAGAGAAACGAATGTGTCGCTAAGTGATTCGCGGGAAGCAGTCAGTAGTGGTAGTGATTTATTGATATTAATCATTCTTAGTATGCATAAAGATTTAAATATAAAAGAAAGTGTAATTTAAAATATCCCATGCAGGCCATATCGGAAAACGGAAATTTTGCATTCATTTTTGGATTACGTTCCGCAAAAGGAAAATCATAAAATATCTCTGTCTATCGTGGCCATATTTCTTGGAAAATTCTTGACGCAGAACTTGATTTTGGCACAGTAATAAATTGTATTAACCCACATCTCAATAGCTAATAATAATTAAAAAAAAAATAAAAAATAATTAATTGAAAATTTTGGAGGAGGCACATTAAGCAATAGAAATTTTTTTTAAAAATATTATACATAGTGTTGATTACCGCTTGGATGAACTAAGAAATATTTTTATCTTTAGATATGTACTGAAAAAAATGTGCTTTCAGCCCCCTCATTTCTGAAATTGCAGAAGTTAAAAGTACGGAAAAATAGTTTTTTAGAAGCCTATGTAAAGATGTTAGTAGAACTCTAAAAATTATTCTAGGTATCTTATTTTTTGAGATATTCATAAGGATAAATATGCACCCCACCCTCTTCTTAATTATATAAGGAATTATAAAATATTTATTGCGGTAGAAAGTCTATATTAGTAATGACTTATAAATAATATATTTTTGCAAAAAAATTGAACCAACTTCAAATAACCTCCGAATAAGAAGCACACCAAAACGCATAAAATAATTAAAATACGAATACTCAATTGGAGTACAATATCATTTTTGGACATAAATAAATTTGCAAAATACTGCTACTGCTAGATATTTTGAAATCGTGATTAAATAGAGTTTCTCATTGTTCATCAAGTATCATGGTTTAAGCTCCTGAAGCGTCAAGATCGAGGAGTTGATACCCTGAATTCAGTGACAGAGTCTTAGGTTGAGACCCAGAATAATATTTTAGGAACAGTAGATCCTTATGTCTTGGAATTTAGACGGGTAGTATATCTGTAGAATCAGAACTGAAGAGTTGGAGCCCGCAATTCGATGACAAGGTCTTCGTTTAAGACTCACAATACTAACTTCAAAACAGCGGGTCCTCATGTTTCATGATTTAAGCTGGCAGTACCTCCATAACGTTAAGACTTAAGAGTAGGAACCAAGCGTTTAGTGGTAGAGTTTCTACTTGAAAGGGATAATACTAATTTTAAAAACAGTAGATTTTCAAGTCTCACAGTTTTGGCAAGATCTGGCAGCTTGAGAATTAACGAGTTGGAATTCGGAGTTCAGTAACGGAGTTTGTGCTTAAGAATTACAATACTATTTTAAAAATAGTAGATCCTCAAGTTTCATACTTTAGGCGGGTAGTATTCCTGCAGCATCAGGACTGAGGAGATGGAACTCGGATTTCAATGAGAGAGTCTCTACTTGAGATTCAAAATACTAATTTAAAAACAGAAGATCTTCCAGTTTCATGGCTTAGGTACACAGTACACTGGCAAAAGCAGGATTTATGGATCAATGGTTAAATCGTACGTATCGTACGTTATATCGTACGTATTAATATACGGTACATATCTATACTTATATAATTACGTACGTCTTTACTCTATGACTTTCCTGTTACGACAAGACAAATCAAATGAACCCATACTTGATGAGTTTATTTATCTTTACTGAAGAGTCCCTGTCACCAACTTTCAGCTTCATCATTACAACCTGATTTTGCTAAAGAGCAAATTTATGTGGACCTCAGTCGTGTCTAATCAGATTATTATTAGCCGCGAAAATGCGGAATCTTTGCTGTTCAGTGTTGAGGAATTCTATGAATATCTTCAATTTTCGTGATCGAATTCTAACAATATTTTCATAAGACTTGCGGACCTGCTATACTCCCAGTATGCACTGGGAGTATACTTTTTTGAATAACGAAAACTCTTGAAAATTTATTGCACTTACCCCATCTGAATTCATCACGGCACTTGTGTTGTTAAATTTTGAGGAATTCTACGGTACATGATCAATTTTAATACACTGGGGATATACACGTCGAAATAAAAAAGAAATCATCCTGATTAGTTGAGAAATGCCGGAGATATCAGATATATAAAAAAAATACAGTCGAAATGAGAACCGCCTTCTTTTTGAAATTGGTTAAAAATAGAGCAACTTCACTTTGAACGAAGTACATAAATCTCGACGCATGAGCCAGACTTTACAGGATTTTTTATCCGATTGTTCTTTTCATTTCGATCAAGGGCAATATTAATAAATGGATTAATTATGATAACATGTAGGTCATTAATTTGGGTTAGTCGACGATAGCTTTAAAACGTCAGTACACTGGTTATTTTAATGTTGTTTTAATATTTCTTCACGCTGCTAATATTTAAAAGAATGGATTTTTCATAGTAATTAGGGGCAATTAAATTTTATCTGTAGTTTTTAGAAATTAAATTAGACTATATTTTCCAGTTTTGTACTATGCCATAATACCTTCAATTCAATATTTTGTCAACCTTAATTCACAGTGAGTTATTTTAATTTTATTTATGTCCTAAACTTTGTAAAACTGATTTGTCTACATGTTTTACGTGATTAACATACAGAGAAATGAAAACGGAGATATGGATAAAAAAATGAAAAATGTAACGTAACCTATGTGCCATTCCAGGTTATTATTTACAAAATTGTTCCACGTTCAATAACGTTGTGACTGAGATATAAAAGACAGAAAATTGGGCATATTATCCCATGGCAAACACGTTCGAATTTTAGAATTTGGAATACACGGTATTAGTAAATATACACTAAAATCAAATTGATTCTATAATTAATATCACGTAATTAAATAAAAAAAAAAGTAAAAAAAAAGTCGAGTATGAATATCGAAGTTAGAGAAAGAATATGCTGGAGAGAAATAGTATATTTCAAGGACATATCTTCAACTTTTTATGAGTACGACTTTAAGGAAGATTTAGAGAAATACTAGGCTAGATAAGAATATCGTATTTCAAGAAATAACATGTCGAGAACAAGTATTATATTTAATCAAGACGCTCTCAATTTCCTACTGTTGCAACTTTAAGGTGTATTTTGAGAAATAACATGATAAGACGGAATGTCACATTAATGGGATACTTCATCTCATCTTCTTGTCGTTACGACTTTAAGGTAGGTTTAGAGAAAGAATAAGCCCAATAGGAATTTAGCAGTTAGATAAATAACATACCTAGTGCTACTACTAATTGTTTTGGAAAGATTTTTGCCTATCATTTTTAAATAAGCGATAAAGTAGACGACATGGTTCGATACGTGGAATAAATACGTAGCTTGGGAAATTTTCGAAAAAAAAGTCAATGTTCAGGTGTCTCATGGCCCATAGGAACCCGAACTTTTATCACACTTGATGACACAATAAGTATGATGACATTGATCAATAGAAGAAGCTATAGTTTAGTGATGGACTTATTTATATCCATTTATTTCGAAATCAGTTTAAATTATAAATCAAGAAACATGGCAAATATTTACGGGACACCCTATTCTATCTTCATTTATGTATGTTTTTAAAAATGTTAAGCACTTGCAGGAGTATTTTTATGACATGAGATTAATTTTATGAATTTAAGGAAAATATTCATAATAAAACGAGCTGCATTTAACGATTATTGTATAATATTATTTCGTTAAGAACCACATAAATATTTTAATGACAGAAAATCGAAATGCATTTAATGATGACTTCATTTAAATGTTTCATATTTATCATCATAATCAGCCTGTAACTATCCACTGCTGGACTTAGGTCTTTCTCAAGGCGTATCACCACACATTGTCCTCCGCCTTTCGCATCCAACCATTTCGTGCTGGCTTTTTTATGTTGTCAGTCCATGTGGCTGAGGTGTATCCCATATCCGCTTTGAATATCGTGGTTTTAACTTAAGAACCCGTCTACCCCATCGGTTGCCGGTTCTTTGGAATTTAAGATCGACCAATTGCCACTTCAGTTTGCTGATGTTAAGCGCTAAGTCGACCACTTTGGTTTTCCGCCGGGATTATTAATTTCGAATGTTATCCTATAGTGATATTTCGAGCTATAAATTTAAAGTCGCTTTTAGATCTTCGGATGAGCGACTTTAAATTTATGGACAAGATCAGCCATGAGAGTCCATATTTCAGTGTCGTAGCTAATCACGGGCGGAGCGCATTGATTAACCTTCATCTTTAGTGACGCGGAATTGGCGACGTGAAGATCTGGTCAATATCCCAAACGCTGCCTAGCCCAAATCAATTCTTTAGTCAATTTTTTTGTCAAACTTCTTTATACCGATCTGAATCATTAATCCAGTTAGTCATATTCTAATGATTACTCGATAAACATGATTAGATCGACGTTTTTCATTAACAGTGCCTCTCGGTCAAGTTTGGGAAAATATGTCGTTAAAGTTGAAAACCAACGATTAGTCGCGAGGACGATTCATTAGCAGTGTTATGATAAATTTATTAGAAAGTTATTACAAAGATGATGTCATAAGGAGGAGCCCGAATTTGTAGCGATTTAATTATCTTAACTCAAAATATGGGTAATTTTTCAGTTTAAATAATATAAAAATCAACTTGTGATGATTGTTAACATGATAATAGGAAACATTACCTAACAGATAAGAAAGTTTTTAAGAAGTAGTTATTATACAGGTAATTACAAAGTAACTGGTACAGATAAGATATGGAAAAAAGTAATGTAAAGGGTTTTAATAAATAGTCGAGTCGAGATAAGGAGGTCAGTGTGCTAAAGTAGGAAAAATATGTCTGAGAACCGGGGAAATGACAGCATATTCTTGCGAACTACCTTCGCTTATGGGATATGATGAAACGGTATATAAAAATATGCATATTATTTAACCACATTCATACACTTTAGGTTTTGTGTTGTGTAATTTTACTACGGAGATCACAAAGTTTGTATACCGTAAAGAATTGCTAAACTAATGATAAGAAAGGTTCAAATAGTAAAACAGTCTGTAATTTTCTTACTGTGGTACTGATTAAATTGTCATTCATTGAAATTGAATGAATTAGAGATTGAGATTGAATGATGAATTGCATGTCATTGAGTAATGTAAGCTATGTGCTACTTGGCATATAACTGTTACGGCGGATTTTATATTCTAACCGAATGGTCAAAAATTATTAATACGAAAAATATCCATTTCATGAAATTAAAAGTAATAGATGCAATTTTACATGATTAATTCGTATTGCAAGTTTACATGATAAAATACCATAGTTTTTCCACAACACACTTTTAAAATACCATAGTTTTTCCACAGGCTTCTAAAAACCTTATTTTTTACAATTTTAGGTTGAGTAGTTTCGTAAATAGGAAGAGGTGGTTTTTCTTGTTTTTCAGTTTTCCTCTGAATGTATATCATCGAAAATTCCGAATATTATTTTAAATTATAGATTTATTATGTATACTATATATATATATAAATATATATATATATATATATATATATATATATATATATATGTATATATATATATATATATATATATATATATATATATATATATATACATATAATTATTAATAATTCTTTCCAATTTTTGAAATAATCTTGTCCCTTTCATAGGATTACCTGAAAAGAAAAAATGAGACCCTTTAAGACCATTCCTGTACGAGTATCTTTTCTTTAGAAAGCACTTGACGTAGAAACTTGAAATTTGGCATAATACTTTAACATATTAACTATGTTTTTATAGCAGAAACTTGAAAATATTGCTTTGAAAATTAGAGGGGAGGCATATATCGTAATTAATTAATTTTTTTATTCCCATGTATAGTGTAGGATATCGTTTGAAAGCGTTAGAAATAAGGGCCTGGAAATATTTTGTCACAATTTTTTGTCATATATCTTCAGAGATATATTAAAAAATACGCAGAAAATATATGTTCACCCTTCTTATTTCCGAAGCTACTCAACTTAAAATTATGAAAAATATGGGTTTTTAGAAACCCACTTGTTACAACAAGTTTTACAAACCGGATTGTAGGAACTCTAGAGCGGTGATTCTAGTTGTTATAATTTTTCAAATATGGACAATGATTTTAAGTATGAAAAGGACATAGTAGGCAGTATAATTACGGTTTTTCATATTCATAACTGATTTTTGAGAAAAGCAATGTGGTAGAAAATTTAAATTTGGCATAGTAATTATTATTAACTCACTTTTCAAAATATTTACATCCGAATCAAGGAGGTCGGAGGGGATAAATAAAGGTCATAACAAATTATTTTATATAATGTGTGCGGTATTATTTCAAGGGATTTTTCATGAGAAATACAAAAATACGTTTTATACATTGCGTATTTAAAATTATATTTAAAAAAAAATAAAAATAAGACATCCCCATCGTTTTTTCTAAAACTACTAAGCCAAAAACAATGACGATAAACAGTGTTAATAAAACCTGACCAGAAGATTTCAGGGAAATGATAGTGATTACCCTGGATCTTGTACTTTTTTTAAATATGCACTCTGTTTTATACCTGTGAAAGATATAACAGGCAATATGTTTAGGTTGTAAACATTTATTATTTGTAAATAGTTTAATAGAAATATTATGCGCCTTAAATGTTCACAAGTGCATAAATGTGTACGCAATCATCGTTTTGAAATATTATAGACATTTAAATATCGAATATCCTATGTGGGGCACAATATTTGAAAATGCAGCTTTATTCATGATTACGTTACAGTACCCTTAAATTTACTAGTAACATTACACAAATCACTTCGCACTAAGTTTAATTTTGATCCATTTATATCATGTTACCGCCTACGACTATATAATCTATTTATTCGATTTTTCCCTAGAGCACCAATATAATATACACTTATGTTATTTTGAAAGGCTCGTGTAAACCCACGCAAGTATGCTTGAGCGTGATGCCTGTGGTGGTCGCGACGTGACACGATTTTTAGATTTATGTAAATTATTTATTGTCCCGCCTTTTACGTTTAAAGTTTTCGTGGTAAGTAGACATTTTCAAACCTATATTTAAGGACGTCTTGATTGTTGTTGAACCCTAAGCTAACTCGTTTTAATTGTTGTTAACCGTAAACGTTAAGTCCTTAGATTGTTTGATTAGTTTTTTGACACGTCAATAGTTATGTTGAATGTATTAAATTGAGTGTATCACCTACCATTTCACTTATATTGAGTACAAGTTTTATTTTTTATTTCTCCTTATAATTTGCACTTGTGTTGAATTTGTCTATATTAATTTCAATTACAATTTAAATTTAATCATAAATTAGGGCATTAAATCTGAGGAAACTACCCTCGTGTGATATAAAATAATGGAGGTAAATTTTGTAGAAGATTTTATATAATTTTACTAACAAAAATTCTTTACAGTCACATAATAATTATTGTGCCAGTATGAAACTTTTCTGATATAAATAATGGTAGTTGTAAAAATTACCTCGTGTCCTATTGAGAAAGTGTACATTACATATCTTATACCCTATGTCTAGCTATTATAATACCATTGTAAAATGATATAATATCGTATTAATTTTTAAGTAAAGGATTCCATTTTGTAACCTTTGGCTAATTCAACTTTGCAAGAAATGGCCTGAATATTTTTAAAGGTCACCATTCTTGAAGACGAAAATTTTACTTTGGATGGAAAATTAATTTATAATTATACATAATGGAAAATTTCTTCAAAACGAAACGTTCAATAATTGAGTTAAGAATTAAATAAATTCTATTTTTTTAACGATTTATTTGTAGAAGTCTGTCCAACTTAATTTATTCAATATCCATTCACGAAAATTTTTACATTTTTCAGCAGAATTTCAGTAAATATTCTTTTGACTTAGTTCAGATTTTAAATTATACAATGTTTTTAACGTGATTTTTAAACAGATAAAGAAATAAATATAAAAAAAACAGACAGATAGCTAAAATAAACTTCAAGAAATATTTCAAATAGAAAAAGGCAGCCTAAATTTTAATTTAAATTTAAGCCATTGAAATCAGTTGAGTAATTTTCGCATGATGCTCAAAAACTGAACATACCGAAAAAAAACATATTTTAACTCTGCTATGTTATAAAATGTTAACAAAATACTTAAATTTCGTTACTCTATCAAGTCCTAAAAAACTTTATAGTTTCAAAAAAGTTAATTTTCGCCAAGATATTAATGGAATTTTATTTCATAATTGAAACCACTTGCGGTAGTCGTATCATATATATACACGGTGTCTATTAGCGATGTTTATTCAATGGCTATACTCGTATATCTCGACAGGACAGTTTTGGGGTGTGTGGGTTTTAATTATGGGGTTAATTTAGTTCCTAGAAGAAGTTATCATTTAATACTGATGTACTGATATGAAATATCTAATGGCGTATTTGGATGAGAGTTAAAGCTTTCTGGTGGAATGTCGCGACGTACCGTTCGGCCAGCTTCGTGTCTTGTCGGCTCTTTCCGGTTTAACGTTTTCCTGTCCTCTACACTACACACACGTTACTTCATTAACGCTTAGAATTTGACTCATTCACGTCGATGTATTGTATTAAACTATCTTGAAACAAATTTCAAATAATTTGTAAAAAATTTTTAAGCTTTTTTTTTAATTTCGTCATTTGTATTTGCAAAATTATGCAAAATTATTGACAATATATCATTAAATTTAGAACAGCAAGGCATAAGAATGACTACAATTGGCCTAGTGATTATTTTATAATGTTCTTTAATTTTTTGGACAAAGGGGGTAGTTAGTTTAGATAGTATTGCGTAAATTAGGTTTTATATATTAGGTAAACATTTTCTAAAAGTAGCCCACCGATACTATTTATAGTACTGGCATCATTAAAGAGTTAGAACTATTGCAATATTTCTGATGAAAATTTACTAATTTAAAATATTTACAAATCGGGTCCAAGCAACTATCGACTATATGAGAGAAGAGTTTCAGAAATTAGTTTGCCGGCAAAAATGATCGAATTGCGTGTAACCATAATTTTCCTTCAATTATTACAATTAAACATACGGCTCCTTCGATTAAACATACGGTGGAAGGTAATTCGTTAATTCATACTTAACCCAGTTGCGTAACCATGTAATTATTGTAAAGTGAACGCCGTTAAAGAAAAAAGCAATTTCATCGCTGATGAAGCGTGATTAAAGAAAGACGTTCGTGTCGCGTGGGGCTAACGCTTGCTTTCTGATATCACTAGCGATTTGTGTTGACATAAGTTAAGTCGCAGGTTTGCAATATTTGAAATAAATGGGCTTATTATTTAACTAATATTTACAAAAATATTTATTTGAGGTATGTAGCATGTCTGCAAGTATCAAATAATGATCAATCATAATGGTTACTACTCATTATGAAGAAATGAACTTCGGAAATTATTTTACCGGGCAACAATTACCAAAGATGTGTTTAATAATAATTATCCTTATACTGTTCAAATGTACAGACAGATGTACTTAAATTCATTTTTATACTTATTGCGTAATACTGAAATTATTGTAGCATGAGCGCCGTTAATACAAATATGCAATTATGCTGCCCCAGGAGAGTGGATAAAAAGAGGCACGTGAGACATATTCAACGCTTAGTTTTTGATACCACTAACGATTTGTGATGACATATAGTGATAAAAAAATTGACCCATTATATAATTAAGGTTTATCATAACACTTATTTCTAGTACGTAGCATTGTGGACACATATACAGGTATCACAGAATATTCAACCATTATTTTCAATGGTTTCTGGATTCATTGTGAAAGTAACACATTGGACTTATACAACATATGTTACATAACTTGTTTATGTTATATATATTATATAATTTGTTTATTGTTATTTGCATATGGTACATAATTTCTTTTTCCCAAAACTTTAACTGATTTTCTTGTTAATAAATTAATGTATCCACAGTATAATACCTTTTATTCATAAGAACACGTAGCCATTTTGCTTTTCCTTTAGAGTTATATTTCGCTGTTATTCTCTCATGTTATCTGTTAAATTTATATTTCTCTACATAATGACTTGTAACACAAATAAATATTAGTATGTAATTTCCATTAAAGATAGGGTGTGTATAATCGCAGTACCGTCTTTGATGACTGGAGATATCTATTCGTGACATGAAATATAATAAGTTATAATACAAGTAAATCAAGTTAAAATCAATACTTTTCTATTGCTGTCATGAATATAGCACCAAAAACGGATTCGTACATGAAACAGTTTGAATGAAGCACAATATGAGCTACAGGTGTGACGTAAAGCAGATAAGACTTAATTCTGCAGTATACAATCGTATGTTTTGCGTTCACGGTTTTTTGTGGTACGTAAAACTTCGCGAGTATAAAAAGCTCGTTTTATTTTTGATATACTTGTAGTTTACACACTTGTGTGAAAACCGTACTGGTTGTAAGTTATCAATACCATTAATGGCAATTTCGCACTATTTATTTAAATAGAGCTATTTTGCGTATTACAGGGTAAATTTCTACAAAGATCTTCTAATTCTAAAAGAGTGGCTAACAGTCACATATTTAGGGGAATTGTAGTGAATATATTGTAGGGTTACCGAACTAATTTTTCGTTACTCTTATTAGAGAAAGGTAGATCTGAGCGAAACAGCGTTGTGTCAGGAGAAGTGCGTCTCAAGTTTGGAAAGATAACTCTTTGGTTCAGCCTGAATTCACGTGCAGTTGAAACTTTTAATGATAATTTCAGAATTCATTAATTGTGATTGATTGTGGGTTGTTAATTGGAATGTTAAGAAATTATTTTATTTCATTTTACCGTATGTATTAATATTATTTATTTACAATATTACTACTTTAGCTAAGATTTATTTCAATTATGTAAGTATTTATCTAACAATTACACTTTTTTAGGTACATATTATTGTATTTATAAATATGTGAATATTTTACCTAAACTAGGTGAAAAATGCATGAATAAACGCAGTCAACTTAAGGAATAAAATAAAAAAGTGAAACAAAGTCTAAAAGTAATCAATAACTAGGTGATAACCACACAAACATATTTTTATATTTGCAGAATACTATCTGCTTTTCGGACTGCGCAACTGTTATTTTTCTAAGAAGGAAGACGTTCGTAGAAAAATAAGACAAGCGGTTTTTTTTCAGAAGGATTTTTTTCAAATGTTAGATATGAGGTTATATTTATATATTAAGTAATTAGAAATGTAGTGGAAGTTTTCTGTTTGTTTGGGCATTTTAAATGTATATTATATACAATATTGTAATAGAATATCAAGGTTAAATTCTATTTCAACATAATTTTTTAAAATTAATTTTGAGAATAATTTTTTGAACTGACATAATACACCCAGATTTTTCGTCTCAATTAAAATAAATTTATTTTCATCGCACGTACATAGATTAAACTCTGGTCTAATGGTTATTGTGTAACTGAGCAGTTAAAAAGTGGGAAAGTGGTAATTTCGATGTTAATTTTGTTTTTGGTGTTGCTATTGCCAAAAGATGATAATGGTAACGATAAGCGTAGGAAATCGTTACAATTAAAGAAGGTCTCAAATTTTTCTACTGAACTAATAAAAATTCAAATCATAAGTTATATGTTATTGAATTGCTTGCCTAGTGGAAATTTGAAAAGAGATAGAAAAGAAAATAACCGTATCGTCTTCTTGAAAACAGTAAAAGAAATATCTTTCAGATACGTTTAATCACAATATTGTATTTGATATCATTGTTGATGTGGTCTTGAAATATTGGGATTGAATTCTTATTAGTTACTTGTTAACCTGGCGTTTCTGTTCAGTAAGGTAATAAATACTAAGAATCTCTCAGTGGTCGAAATTTTACAGTAATTGATTAATTTTTTAAGTCAAAACGTTCACAATTAAAAGAAACTCCGTGATGTAGTATTATTTCTACTTTCTTTAAGTTATTTACCACGATCTAGGTTTCGTTGTATTACAACATCTTCAGGTGGGTTATTAGCAAAGATATCTTTGCTTTAACCCACCTGAAGTGAAACCTAGGTCGTGGTAAAAAACTTAAAGAAAGTAGAAATAATACCATATCACGTAGTTTCATTTAATTGTGAATAATGAATTTCTACAAAATTAACGCCACATATATTCAATAGTTAAAACGTTATTGAGATTCTTTTATCAGAAAGTATACGCCAGATGAAATCGTATACAAATACTTCATTAGCATGTGTTGTTTCCTTTAATTTCCTGCCAAACCTATGAAATTCAAGATTTAATGTTATTGACACAGATATCTTATACACGAAATATAAAATATACGCGTTATTCCTTGACATACACTCGACAGACTATTAAAAAGGAACATTTGAAATTACGCAAAATTCACAGCTTGAAACTCATTCAATCAATCTGACATTTTAAAATTCTTTACCGACAATCTCTACTCTGTGCGACTGTTTGACCACAGACTAAATTGACCATAAACAATGAAACTTTTAATGTATTTTTTATATATAATTTAATGTATTTTTAATCCATATTATATATAACTTTTAGCTTTCGGAACTCATTCTTCATATAAAATTTAACTATGTCAATCTCACACTACTCCGTGCACGCAATATGCTTAAAATGGGGTACACACATTTTCTCTTCATGTATTGTTATATAGATATTGCATTAGAACCTAGAAGGGGATCAATGAAATTGAGGGAAAAATTGAGTTTTAAAAGGAAATATTATTGCTTATGTATGTATATACGTACACATATGAGCTTTCAAAAACTTATAAAATCTGAGCAACCCACTGGTTGCGGACTTATTTAGTGCTCAGCAAAATTAGAAAAGATAAGTTTTTGAGCATGGCAATTGGTTTCGTCCTTAAGTTACGTCATTGAAAATTTTAAATCTACTTGTCTAGGCGATTTTTGGGATGATTATTATTGGTTGTATTATTTACAGGAAATGATTTTATTAGTTAGTAAGTTTCATGTATTCAGTCCTATATGCGACATTTTCTCAAATAAAAACATGGAAATTTCAAGTCTAAGTTATCTGTCCCAAAAATAAATATGCACTAATTTTTACAATAGGTTCCGTATACTGGCATTCAAATCTCATACTAATTACGTACCTACTTTTTTAACATTTTATATCATAAATACACCTCATTTGATAAAACAAGATTTTTAATTACATTCTGCATTACTAATGGGTTCTTTATTATACGCTTGTTAAGAAAATTGGACATATTTTTGTTATAATATGTACGTTTAGGGAAGTTATTATAAAAAAATTAAATTTATTGACTTTTACTCCAAAAATACTTTCATGATTATAACTAGAAACAATTGCTACCATTTATGAACCAATACTAATAGTTTGCAATTTGTCCAGTTCTAGTTCAGTTAGCTTTTTCTACTATTCGGGAGACATAAGTAGATTTAAAATTTTCAATGACGTAACTCAAGGACGAAACCAATTTCCATGCTCAAAAACTTATCTTTTTTAATTGTGCTGAGCACTAAGTACACACAGTGTAAGAAAATGCTGCCCAACCTGTGTACTAAGTATTAAGGAAAGTGTTTTATATTAATCTTGGCAAAGAAGAAAATGGCAGAGTCAAGAATGTTTCGTTTAATGGTAACTTTTCCTGTATTCAAACAACACGCGCTATTAAAATAAAATACTTAATAAGGCATTTATCCTTCTGAATAATGGTAAATGTACCTTTAATTTCAAATAATCATTTCGTTATGTCGCCTTTCGTTTACATTATTGAAGCTTTGTATTATGTGAAATTAAAATTTATTCATGATTTGCAGCATGTACTGGATACTAATTAGCGGTATTTATTATTAGAGAGTAAATTTTTAACTTTGCATAAAAAAATGTGAGGACAAAAATTGCTGCAGAAATAGGACCACCAAGCAATGAGCGTCGAGCCGCAATACCGCAATAAGCGTCGAATTTTTTTAAAAATTGTTAAAAAGGTTCAGGAAAAAAATATGAGATAAAATCAATTGTCCAAAAATTGTTTGAAAATTGTTGAAATGATCCAAACATCAGAGATTTATAAAATTATTTAACATTGAAGTCGTATGTTAGAGGATGAGTGGTAGAAATATGGTTAGTACCGCTAATTTTACCAAAATTTATTGGAATATAGAAAAAGCTAATAAAATTATTTTAAAGAAGCATGTAAGGCATGGATAAATTCCTTAGTGTAGGGCTGCACTGTGGTTGATGGATGATGCGGTATGATAGAAATCATATGATTGAATAGCTTAATTAATTCATGTCCAATTATATTTCTATTAGTTGGATCTAGTTTTATTTCTAACAGACGGAAGGCTTGATAACCAAATATTTTTGTCCCATTTTTTTATTAAATATGATAGATTATATTATATTTTTTTTTTCATTTTTATTTAAAAAAGGTATTGTAAAAACTAAAACAATAAGTCGATTTTAGTTGAAGATATTATTCTTGTAACATTAAGTCTACCATGTTTACAAGTCACGTTAAAGATAGACTAAATAAATACAAAAAAAATATGAGGAAAATTTCAAATAGTACTCAAAGTGGTTTCATAAGTTTTGATATACTTTTACATCATTCTAATGACAAAAAAATCATTACTCCTTCTAAATCAATAGTAATTTTATATACTAACTTTTGTATAAGAATAATATTTTTCATAATATTGTATTTCTTCCATATTTTTTTAATATACATTAAAAATCGAGGTGTATTGGTGACATCTAATGTTGACGTATAAATTATATAGCAACAAATGTTCTTATTTTTTCTTGCATCAAAAAGAAAATATATTAATTATGTAATTTAAAATGACCGGTAATATGAATGTGTATGGAATAGAATATTCAGAAATAATAAATTTAAACCGTTATTATACTCTGGCTTTATATAAAATGATTCCTAATAGTTCCCAAAATTACTCGATTATTCCGCATTATATAGACTTAAAATATTCGATTATTCGATTTGATAATGTGAAAAGGAGGAATTCAATTTCAAGGACTTCTCCGCTGTACGAGCGTAATATACTTGCGTTATTATAACGTAAATCCCACGCAAGCACGCGTGAGCTGACTCTAACAAAGTAACGTGACGCGTGACGCGGACGTGACTCGTTTTTACGACTTAGAGCCGTACGCTTTACGTTGTAATTTTTAGGGACGTATAAAAGGTTACGAACGTAAATTTGAGTATAAAACGTTTAACTAAGACATCACATATCGTGAACGCCCACCGTGCACTTTGCCTACAACGATTACTTAGATGACGCTTGCATTGACGTAAATATTAAAGTGAAGCAGGTGACACCACCGCTTGCCTTACGATTTCATATGTAGGGAAGTTATAGTGTTCATGTCGATATTATAACATTTTCAATTTATTTTTCAATCAATTCTTGTCCGTTAAACTTGTACAAGTTATATTTCACTGAAATTTTAGTTTTATGACCTGTAACTCAAATTTCTTAGTTACTTTGGTCATATCATTGGAATACGTTAATTTATATTTATTTATAAAGGAACAAGTAGAACAACTATAATCAAGATCAATGGACAATAATTGAGACAAGAAATTAAGATTATAAAACACATTTTAAACCATGAATACATTAATGTCCATTGATCACATATCTACGGAGGACATTAATGTCTTCTTGATTTAAAAAGTGTTTTATAGCATATAAAAACATGTTTAATAATTAAGCCATAACATATGAGTATAAAAAAACAGAATTTAACATGGAGTAAAAATTAATTAAGGATAAATGTCATTTTGCTATCCTGAGGAGTAATCGAAACGTTCTCTTGTTACAAACAGCTGTGGTATGAAATGTCACTTTAAAAAAAAATTTGGAAATATTTTCTGTATCCCGTGGGGTTCAGATACGCTATAAATAATTTTAGTATGATCAATAAATGAGTGGTTTTTGGGGCATAAATCAATTCGGTACGCCTTAGTGCAGAATGTGGATCTATTTATCGACGTTATCATTTATATATTTAAATGATAACAATGACCATACCGCAAAAACAGACATAGATAGAATATTTGTGCAGTCTAACATTTAAATTTAAACGATAATGCTAAGTTTCTTTAATTCTCTTAATGCTAAAATCAAACTACATAATTCTCAAAAGTGCCTTTTAGAAAAAGTGACATTTTAACGGTTTTACTTCGTTTAAGTGACAGGAAATTTATAATGAAATTTAGTTTTAAATATTTAAAAAATCTGCTCATTTCCAATCCACTTTTTGTTATTCCCAATCACTTCCGCCTTTTTGTTCATATTATAAAAAATCGGCGCAATAAATATTTTTTCCTTATTGTGAATTATTTGTTATTGTTTTTTCAATATGATTCACTCTTTTATTTACTTAACACTTAAGATACAAAATTATCAAATATTTAACGTAAAAAAACAAAAGAAGTGAAAAAATTGTGTGAAGCGGCACTTCACAAAGTGACATTTGAAGTTAATATGTGACATTCATTTGCCAGAGTAAAAAAATATTTTAAGTAGGATTTCTTTAGCTATATAACCTACGTCATTTTATATTAAAACAAAACAAATAATGAGAAATTGTTTTTTGCAATGAGTATTTATGCTTCGTGCTAAATTTACACTGAAACCTTTGTACTATGTCGGAGGTATGTATATGGGATTCAGGTGAAATTATGTTGTTTCGTTTTGGCTTGTTAATATTTATAATATTATAAGTCAATATCGAAGTCAATTTCTAATATCGGTACCACATTATGAGACAGTTTCATGAGATGGCGTAAACTTACCCGTTTGTTTCTATAGCGTGTATTCTGAAATAGGAGAATTGCAAGATTTTTGCAATGTATAAGGGAGTTTGTAAACGGAAGTACTTATAATATATTACTGAATAATATACATGGAATAATATTTAGGCCACCAAAAACATTAATGTAAAACGATAAAATAGTGCGTGCAACCCGCCAACGATAAGTTTCTGCAGCCATATTATAATAATTTAAGTTAGAATCAATGAAATTTAACTTTAGGTATCTAACGTATTATTTCACATTGTCAATAATGATTTTGCTATGCACGAGGTAAGTAAACTGTTCTTTTGAATATCATATTTTGTACCAAATTTTCGTGACATTGTTGTTATTTATAAAATTATACTTTTAATTTTTAGAACTTAAACTTGATATAAACATTCTCTAAAAGATCCTTGAAGTTAAATAATCTTGACAAATATTTCATCATTTCATCAAGATGTTTTTTTAATTTTTTTTTGAAACTGTATAAACTATGTTTCCTTTAAAATTATCATTGAAAATACTTATTACAAGCCATACTTCTGCATTTTTTTAGGTTTTTTTACAAAGGTACTTTAAAATTTGAGGGACAATGAATCCTTGTTGAAGGGTGGTTACACTCTTGGACAAATATCTTCATACTGAACCATTGAAATAACTTCTGAGGGATGTGTTATTCTACATTGAAAAAGTTTTCTAACGACACTTCACTGCACTTAACATTTTTTGCTCTTTTTTTTTTAGAAGAATGGCTGGGTGCTTACATTCTTAAATTTTGACTTAATATATGCAAAAATGGAAAAGATATTGAGTTATGCATTCAGACGAATGGACGAATAGACATGATGAAACTGTAAGAGTTACTTGTTTGGCAACCGAACTCTAAAAAAGAATCCAAATTCTTTACTATATTAGTTTGCTTCCCTGAAAAAAAAATTAAGATCGTAAAGGCTAAAAATTTATCATTTTCTACTTATATGGGTCTGACATTAAATATATTCATATCATCTAAATTCGCTGCATTATTTCGCTCCAACTTAAATTTCACATAAAATCCAGATCGCATGTAATGCATTTATTCGTTTGATAAAGTTTTTGTAATGACACGTGAGCTAGCTCGAACGAAGGGTGGATTTGAAGGAGGCTGGTACGGTGTGCGTGACGTGACGTAAAAGTGACTTGTATGTATGATTTAAAGCGTTTTACGTTTGAAGTTTTCGATGTATGTAAAAGTTAATGAGTGTGAACTAAATATCGTTTTAATTGCAGCATTGTGTAATTATTAATTACCTAGATCATGATGGTGTTGCAGTAAAAACTTAAAGTATACACTCGTAAAATAGTATGGTGGAATTACATTGATTGTCCATAATATTTTAAATTAAATATTTGACAAGCTTCTCACAGATCGGTGTAGGTTATCTAAGTTTAGTAAAGATATTTAAATCGAGGTAATTTTTGAAACATTTTTCCAGTAACATGCAGCAGGGCCTACATTTACACATGTGGTTGCATGTTGTTTTAGCGAAAGACCTTTGGAAATTAAAAACAGAGTGATTTGATATATCTTTTTTGAACTACTCCATAAAATTGTGAAACAAATATGGGAAGCGGGCTAACAAATTGACACCATTAAAATGGTTGATAAATGGTGTTCATTGAACATTCTCTTATTTTCAAAATGAAAAATTTGCCAACGAATGGTAATTTGTTATTGACATTTAAACACGTTAATATTGTTATTAAAATGACACGACTTTCGTGATTGAACCGTTTATTTCTAAGATCACTCATTTTGCATTGTATTTCTGATGGTTCTTGATGGTTTCAAAATTAATTTAAATTGGCGTTGCTTTAATAACACATTTAATAACACTTCCAGACTTTGGTACTAGAAATTGCTCAATAAAAATGAATATTCAACATATTTATTATAAATGATGTTCAATATCATTGTACTTATAATTATAATATTGCATCCATTACTGAGACTTTTGTGTCTTCTTTCTATTAAGGTTATATTTTAATTAGATAGGCAAAAGAAAATTTGTTGTATTATATAATTTCAATTTACCATACTAAGTTAAATTTTCCGTCAATTTTTCACAGACATTCCCGTGGCCAAGATCTACTTAGTTGAAACTAGAAAAAAATAAAACTAAGACTTATAATTATAGATTGGTTTTAATTCGAATTAACTGAATTTGACCCAGAGAGACAAACCGTCGAAACCATTATGTACAATGAAATTGTTACTTCTCCCTGAAATTGTTCCCAGGGTTAGAATAAAAATATGAAGGCCAGTTAGCTTGCAAATTAGTCAAATAATTGTTTAATTGGAGGAATTAAATCGAATCAAATTCTGATTCCATTCTTCCCCATTATTGATTTATTCAATGGAATTAATACGAGTAGTATTGTGACGTTTGGGGCAAGTTTAAATTTCATATTTGAATTTCTATGTTATTGCTTGAAGGTGCTAATGTACAAAATATGTTTGGTCAAGACAATGGTTCATAGTTATGGTAGGTATCCATAGGAGGTCCACTATATTCAAGTTATTATCCACTATAGTCAAGTTATTAACAAATTATTTATTTATGGGCCGAAATGACCCTTATCCACAATGTATCATACATTACGATTAGTACCAAAAAAGAATATCACAAAATTTGGATCCGAGAAGTGGCGCTGTGTTTCAAAGGGCAGAACAACGTCTATCGAGTTTATAAATTAAAAGTTATGATTTAAAAATACTTAGATTATCATAATATTTTGTTCAGGTTCTGGGTAAAAACGGAAGTTTCTGGATAAATTTTTATAATAATATAAAAACATCTGTTACTATAAATAAGTGTCATTTTTTATTTGTGGATGATGGTAGACTTCTTTAATTATAAAAAAATTAATAATTTAAAAAGGTGTAATATGAGGCATAAATTTTTACTAGACTTTGTTATTATAGTTATGTGACGGTAAGTTATTACGTATTTACTGTAATGTCCTTTTGATGCTCATTTATTTTAATTCTATGGCGAGGGGTGAACTTTGGTCCTTTTTATATCGAACGACCAAAGTACTGATCTAATAAATTATTATGATCTATTTCAACTCTGGATATTAAAATCACAAGCATTGTATTCTGATTAAAATTTTGCATATTCTGTTATAGACTCGGCTATAATTGAACCGTTACGTGAAAAGTCACATTCTAACGATATTTTGTTTACCACGGTATATTTATTTTTAACGTACTTTAATGAATACAATTAAAACATGTGGCGAACTTATTGCTACGAAAGCCATCTTTTACAATCGTTTTTCCAACCAGAACACCAGTCCAGTCCCACTCGATGAGCGATCGGGAATCGAACCCGGGTCGTCGCGATGCGTCGATCCGTCATAGACCGTACGCTTTGTGATCTACTCAACACACTATGGGGACGAATGTATTATTTGCTGGCTCAAATAATTTATTCTAGATTGATAATTTATAGCGAACAGTATGTAACTTGTGTGTACGTTGACCATTTTACACCGGGGGTTTTTATTTTATACGCTCGCGCACTCACACACTCACACATACATATGCGCTCGCGTCCCGCATACGTACGTACACACAAAGTTAAACGCACAAAAAGCAGATCGGGGAAAACGGGCCTTTTAAGGAAAAATAATAAAAAATTTTCAAAAGCTGGTATTTTTTAGAATATAAAAAACCAAACAATTTACGTTTGATAATCAGGAAAGAACAGAAAATAAAATACAATTTGTAGCCGTAACACCAAACAAAAGAAAAGCTATCTTCACAAAAGGGATTCTATAATATTTTTAAAATATTTTGCACGTAAATCGGAGACAAAAACAATAATAAAATTTTTATTGATGGCTTGAGTGTATTGCCTAAATTAATTTAAAATATATTTTAAATTTTATTTTTAAAATATATTTAATTAATTTAAAAATATATTTTAACTGACAAGAATGTTTACTTAGCTTTATTCGACAGACTCACCAGGCTTGCGAGTTACATAGTATGTCACATTTGTTTATGGAACATATGCGGATGCAACCTGCACTTATTTCAACTTGCTGATTCAAAGTGTTTTGTGGGAATAATACTTGGTCGTGCATTAATTTCTATAGGTCCAGGGAATCTTCTCATGTAGAAAAAAACGATTAACTTCGTTATGTATGTAATTTTTAATTGTGAACCAATATTTTTATATCTTTATTAATATTTTGAATACGTACTGAATCTTAATTATATTCTGAATACGTACTTGTGAAAGTAAATAATGTATGTTCATTTCTCTTATAAACACTAACAAGCTCGGTCGTGCATTAATTTATATTTGATTTATTTTCTAGTTTTGTTTTGTGATTTCACTTGAAAGCACACATCAATATCTATTTCAAAATGTTTTCCACATGTTTACATAGTCTTGTTTGAAAAAGCCAGTGTTGGTTTTGGTTGGGGAATATATCCCCAACTACTTTGAAGTTAATATTTTATCAACGCAATAATAAATGAACAGTATTAAATGGATATTAATAATTTTAATTCTTTTCTTTTAATTAATTTTAAAATTTCTTTCTATCGATACCTTGCACGATAAGGTAGGCTAAAATTTTCTTTCATTCCCACTTCTTAATAAGCGACTTCCCCTTATTACGAAGTGGGTAACTTAATAAATAATAGGTTGAAATAGCTAGTAGTTATAACTATATTAATAAAATATTAAGTATATTAACATTACCATCAATACAGTAATTGGCAAAAATAATCTAAAAATGTTTTTGTTACTACGAATTATTGAATCTATATTATTATCATTAATTTTTTGTAACGCAACCAAATTTAATGAAGTATTTCGTGCCACATTTAACATATGTCTAATGCAAAAAAAAAAGAAAATATATACATATATATATATATATATATATATATATATATATATATATATATATATATATATTAGGGTGACTTATAAAATTCAAGTTTTAATTGTTTTAACTCTCAACCCATAATATCATTCTATCTACCAAAATAATAATTTGTTTTAAATTTCGAAATTTTTAATTAAAATTTAAGGATCGCTACGCCTCATGATTTTTTAAGGAATTACTTTAAAATTTGCACTTATTGCGATGTTAGCTTTGGTTTACTTATACAACTTTGATGACGGTATTTAGTTGCTAACGTAAATAGTTCTTTGTTTAGCCACTTCGTTGGAACTTCAGTGCTCTCTGTGGATACCCACAATTTAGTTAATATAAACAATCCATTGCTCTTTTATACACTTATCCAGTGACGCCATCGTTGCGAGTCAAAGTGATTGTGTTTGTAAATGTGATTACTTTAGCTTTATTCTCGTATTTGTATTTCTAAAATGACATCGAATATTACAAAAACAAGAAAAAGGACTGAAATATGATTAATTGGACAATCTCGTTCCGAATTGGTGCAAACAAATTACCGTCAGTGAAAGATGTGATGTGTTTATTTTTTCATTATAAAAACGTAAAAGCGTCATTAACAGTAAGTGATGTGATGACACTATGACAAAAATCAATTATTCCTACCAGAGAAAACAACATGTTATCACAAAAACACTTAAAAATTTCAAAGAATGGCCGAATTAAAAAAAAAATAGAGAAAATAAAGCAAAACGCTCAGTAGCAATAAAAGAAAAAGAAAACAAATGGCAATCAAATTTAAATGTTTTGTTTAATATCGCTTACTCAAATGCCCTTAATATGATAACTATAGAAGAATATAAGCAATTTCTTTTAAAACAAAGAGAAATGAGTCGTCCAGGAAAAATTGGTAATATCGATAGAACCCATGCGAAAAAACTTAAAAAACATTTACAAAAAGAAGCCAAATTGCAAAAGATGAGTCTTCAGCTTCTTCTGCAGGGAATGAAAGTGATAGCGATATAAGTCAAAGTCATCCTATATCTCCTCAGCCAGGACCCTATTCAAGCTATGGTTTTACTACACCACAGAAAGCAGGCCGAAAAAGAATTTTAGATTCGAGTTTAGCTACTACTCTTGATGTCGTTAAGTTGACTGACCGAAAACCAACTGTTGTTTTGGCTTCTACGCTCAAACGTCTGGGATGTGACATATCACAATATAACGTTAACTATTCTTCTATACATCGCCAAAGAATGGATATTAGGCCAAAAATAAACCAAAAAGACTTCAAAACTGCAATGTACGAACGATCTACATGGAATTGCGTTCAAACTGTCTAACAAAGATATGATGGCTTTTGCTGATAATCAACTGGAACAATTTCAGCTTCGTGACAATTACATAGAACTCCTTCATTTGATAATTATCTTTTTGGAGGGATTCCTGAAAGCGATATATCATTTAAATCCCCTGCTGGAAAACACCGTACGCGATGGATGGCAAAAGCTATATACGCACTGAAAACGTTTTTGTTTAAGCATCAGCTTAAAATCACAATTAAGTAAGCTAAGGGCGTTACATATATTTGTAAATTTGTTGTAGTTGTTTACGCAAAATACTGGTTTACAGTGCCAGTGGCTCATATGGCCTCAGTGAATGACTTACAGATAATAAAATATTTGGTTGATTTCGAAAAATATAACACAGTTGTAGCCAAAGTCGCCATCAAAAAAATGGTGGGTCAACTTTGGTATCTTTCCGAAGAGCTAATTGCTTTAGCTTTTTTTGACAAACTAGTTTATATCAGAATAAAACGTATTATGATTTGGGCTCTGAGAATTGAAGGAACGGAAAACGGTTCGAAAAAGGCATCCTGGAATATGATGCAATCGTAAACAGAAACATCGAAGATTTCATATCAACAAACACATAAACAAACAAAAAATTCATAATTTTTTTCAAATCACTGGAATTTCTTGTGAATTCATGCAAAGAGATCCTGAGCTATGGAAAGAGGAAGAAAGCTTCAAATCGGCTAAAGAAATTGTATAACATATGAGAGTCGTTAACGATATGGCTGAGAAGCGTGTTGCATTGATGGAAAAGCACAACAAATTACATAATAATGAGGATGAGCTGAAATACTTTATGTTGTTAAAATAATTTTTTTTCTTTTTACTTCAGAATTTAGAGGAACGATAGCTATTGTTATTTGGTATAATATTTTCCCTAAAACTTATGTACAACACTCATTTCTGGTATTAATAAACTCTTAAAAATAAATGTTTTTTTTCGAATTTCAAAAGTGGGTTGCGACCCTGAAATATAAATTTAAAATAAAATAAAAAATCCTGGTATGTTTTCTAGTGGAATAGATAAAATTATGAGAGTGAAGAAAATGTAAAAAAAAATTTCCGGTCTCTTATGAATCACCCTAATATATATGTGTATATATATATATATATATATATATATATATATATATACACGTAGGACATTACACTTAAAAGTAAAATATGCTAAAATACATTTTAACACATGTAAATTTAAATTTGCCGACATAAAACCCCCAAAATTACTAATTTTTGAACTAACTGATTCAGACACAATTCAAATTTCTGGCCTATATAATGGCCTAATTCAACTTAAAAATTTGAATTTCCCATCTACGGTTTAGGTCGTATCGAACCAGTTTGTTAAAATATTTTTTTACAATTCTTTTTTACTTATGCCAATATTTACTACAACAGAATGCCGTTTTGATAAAGTTACCCTGTTTTTCGTATCTTGCATGAATAATGTTTGCACATGAAACCGTTTTATTGAATTTGTCGACCGCTCAATCAAACAGAGAAGGCGGAATATAAAATATCTCAGTAGCTAATATAATACGCAGAACTTGTGCAAATGAGGAAATATGGCCTCGATTCACCATTACACGAGCCCAATATTAAATTTATTCATAGCCGTATATTCAATCACTGGAACAGTTAGCTTAACTGAAATTTTGATCCACCGCGCACCGCTGTATATAGCTTGAGAACCTTACACCTACTAATATATTAGTCTTATAAACCTAACCGAAGTACGAGTATAATACACCTCCATTACTATAATGACAACTGAGCGGTGAAATCCGTATGTGAACGCATAAGTCGGCTCAAACGAAGGGCGACATTGCGACGTGAGCGTTACTGCTATATAGGTGGGTTGTGTTATAAACGTATAGCTGGGCGTTTCACTTTCATGGTTTGGAGACTTGTAAAATTTCACAAGACTGCTTATTTTAATAACCGTATTATGTACATGATTCGAGTCTACTCAGCCTTTATGTTAATTACTATGCATTAGAATAATTGCGATATACTATCAAATTTTCAAAGATTTCATTAGGTTCGCTAATTGTTTTACTATTCAAGTTGTGATAAAACTTGAATCTTGTTCAATCTTGTGCTCAAAACACTAAAATGTAGGTGGTTTAATTGATTCGAAAAGACCCTATATATTAATGAAGCGAAAAATTATGAACTATCTGATCATGACATGTCGATGAATAGTCAAGCTAGATACTGGAAATCTCTGGTTTTATCAACATAAATATTGCATGAAATCATCAAATAATAGGCATCATTTAGTGTTTTATAATATTGTTGGCATTGCATCTTTTTCTATTAACTAAAAAGAAAGGCGAGATTATATAAAAAGGAACATTTGGCATAAAAAAAAGTTTACGGAAAAATTTAAACATTTTCTGATCTTCATAATCAAGTATTAATTATATTATTTTAAAGTGAAGGAAGAAATGCTTTAAGATGGCAATTCTAAATGAATTACCATCTTTTGTAAACCCGTTCAAGAATTCTATAGAACTTTTGAACGATCCAGTGAAATAGCTGAGTCGTAAAATAAAAACAACGTTGCAAAATAATAAACCGAGCTCGAAGTTTGCAAAATGTCCAATTTTCGTATCAGCCGTTGTGTCTCAATTAATGGACTTTAAAGCTAACAATTACACGGGGATTACAGCGCGATTTATTTTCATCGCTTTTCCGCATTACCCAATTAAACGACGGACCGAATATGGGAGACGCGCCCAATACCAATTTAACACAATTAGAATGGCCATTAAATCACATGAATTAGCCTTGTTTTCTGTTTACCCATAAACAGAAACAGAATTAAAATAAGACAAAAAGATTGATTTTTTAAATTTCAACCTTTTAGTAAGGCAAAACAAAAGCGATTAAGTAAATTATGTTATGTCGGAAGTTTATAAACGTGTAAAGCCGACGTGCTTCAGTCAAATTGTAACATCTACCATGCAGGTATTCTACTAAACTATAAACAATTTTAACATCAAAATTATGTTACCTTTTGTAAAAAATATATTACGTAGACAATTAATATTAAACTATTAAGTAGATATTATTTCACAGCGCAGTTTACAATAATCACATACCTGATTTACTAACATTTCATCACAAAGTAGGTCAAACTGCCCCAGGCATCCATCCGTAAACAGAAAACAAACCTAACTCCACATGAGTTTTAATGGTCATTGTAATCGTGTTAAATTTATTTAGGGCGCGTCTCATATCCAGTCCGTCGTTTAATTGGGTAATGCGGAAAAGCGATGAAAATAAATCGCGGTGTAATCCCCGTGTAATTGTTGGCTTTAAAGTACATTAATTAAGGCCTAACGCCAGATATGAAAATTCGACATTTTGGAAATTTCGAGCTCAGTTTATTATTTTACGACGTTTTGTTTTCATTTTACGATTCGGTTGTTTTACTGGATCATTCAAAAATACCAATGTATTTTACCTGTTTTCCGTGAAATATAAATGAATACATAGAATTCTTGAACGAGTTTATGAAAGATGGTAATTAATTTAGAATTGCTATCTCGAGCCATTTCTTCCTTCATTTGTTAATGATACTTTATTTTGAAAATCAGAAAATGTTTAATTTTTTCTGTAAACGTTTTTTTATGCCAAATGTTTCTTTGTATATTTTCTCATAAATTTTTTTCCAGTGAATAGAAAAAGATGCAATGCCAAAAATACTAGTAATCACTAAATAATGCTTATTATTTTATGACTTCATACAATGTTTAGGTAGGTAAAACCGGCCTTCTCCAGAATCTAGTTAGACTTTTACCTGTCATCGATGGTTTACAATTTACAGTTTATATCACAACCTATGTATATATCAACAACGTTCACGTCCCGTGTTATCCTTTATTGGAGCCAACTTATGCGGTCACATACGGATTTTACCGCTCAGTTTTCATCACATTAATGGAGGTGTATTATACCTATACTTCGCTTAGGTTCATCAGACAAATATATTATTAGGTGTAAGGTTCTCAAACTAAATACAATACGCAGTGGTTCAAAATTTCAGTTAACGCTAACTGTCCCAGTGATTTCATGTACGGTTATGAATAAATTTAACATTGGGCTCGTGTAATGGTGAATCGAGGCCATATTTCCTCATTTGCGCAAGTTCTGCGTATTATATTAGCTACTAAGGTATTCAATATTCCACCTTCTCTGTTTGATTAAGTAATGAACATATTCACTAAAACTGTTTCATGTTTTTCATTATATTATTCACTTAAGATACATAAAACAGGGTAATTTTATCATGTCGGCATTCTGATATAGTAAATGTTGGCTTGATTGGAAAAGAAATGTTAAAAATATTATAGATATAATTTGTAATATTTTAAAATTCATGTTATTTAAAGGTGTGCTTTTGTTTTAACTTTTGGTGGTTTATGTTTTGAAAGGCCGAGATTTTTTTACTGTTAGAACAATTCAGCATTAACGATTGACTTAATTTTCATTTCCGTTCGCTGAAAACATCGAAGTAAAATTGTATGTAATCACTCTTTTTTCTACACAATCATGGCAGTATTGCATTGATGACAATTCATATGTAGGGCTTTTCAGATGTATAATAGAGAAATTTATTACACTAAAATTTTTCGTTTTATTGGTTGGTTACTATTCATGAAAATAAATTCAGGATACAAGTGCTAAGAAAACTTAAGGTTGTTTTGGTTAGTTTCATTAAAATTTTCTATTTGAATGGTATTTTTCTAATTCAATAAACATTATTAGTTCAAAAAAACATACACTAAATGTAAAGTTGCATAAAAGGATAAAAGTTAATTTTAAATTCTCCTCAGTTTTAAAGTTAGAAATATACAAAAAACTCACAGAGTTAATTTAAACGTGATAATTAAAACTGAAAGTATTTGGGAAAGAAAACATTAATAAGATGTAAAGAAAAAAAATTTCGTTCGTTTTTTGTATATTCTGCAGATTTTTCGTCAGCCTCTCCTTTCCATTTTCTTTTTTAATCTGATCATTTTTATTAAAAGAATATGCTTAGTTGATCACAAAGTCACCTTTTGATCAGCCATTTAGGAATGTTTAAGATAATAGAAGAAATAGGTAAAACTGTATATGAACAATATCGTTAAATTCAAATGGAAAATTCTTTAATAAAAAAATGCTGATAGTATACTTATTTTCAATTAAAACACAATTAAAACATCAAATTTATATTTGAAGGAGAGAAGACATAAATATACACACATAATGATATTTAATGATTACAATTTTAATATTTTATTACTTAAATTCAATCTGATTAGCGACATAATTCCCTTTACCTATAGCTATAATATTTAAATGTGCGTTAAAATTAGTTTGCACTGGATGGTTCACTTTACCTATAGCCACTATGTTTAAATGTGCATTCAATAAGTCAGTGACTGCTTTAATTCAGGAAGTTATCAATACATATTTATTCTCAATATTTGGTAATTTAACAAATACTTGCAAACATATATTGTATTCTGACAATCGAATTCGAGTACAAATGATGACAGAAGCTACATTAAGTAAACATTCTGTTATTGGAATGCAATATGTGGTTCAATTTGCCCATAATTCAAGTATAAATTATGACAGAAGCTACATTAAGTAAACATTCTGTTATTGAAACGCAATATGTGGTTCAAGTATAAATGATGACAGAAGCTACATTAAGTAAACATTCTGTTATTGAAATGCAATATGTGGTTCAATTGGCCCATAATTCAAGTATAAATGATGACAGAAGCTACATTAAGTAAACATTCTGTTATTAAAACGCAATGTATGGTTCAAATGGCCCATAACTAAAACAAAAATATGCAATAAATTAGTTTGGCCTAGATAACACAAATTATTCTTTCATAGGGTTTCAATATTAAAATCCTATTTTATTGGTTAATAGACCATTTCATTGAACAATTGTTTTACCAATCTTTTACAGAATTGTAATGTATACATATAGACCCTTATAACAAAGTTGGCTTGGTTGACTTTAACAAAGCTTGGCCAATTAAATGCGACTTTAACAATTAGTAAAAACTCAACTCAAATTAGTTTCAAGCAACTTGCTCCATTGCCTTTTTACACACAATAAAATAATAACTATATGATTTAATACTGAAAATTTACCTGTCTGTTGTAAAATAAAAAAAAATATAAAATAAAACACAATATGAGCAGAAAATATCAGCAGAAAACTTTATAAAATTAAAGTAATGAAAATAAGAATAGTAAATAAATGAGAGAATGGGACAATAAATAACAAAGTAAATAAAAATAAAAAATTAATAGTGAACACATTTATTTAAATGCAAGGTTCTTCAAGAAATAATACTATAAGTATACTCCCATTCATGGTTTATTGGATTTCCTAAACTAGTTTAAAGTTTATACAGTACCCTTGTAAACCTTCTGAATATGTTCCGTAAAAAAATATCAAACCGATTGTGTCACATTTAGCATACAAAACTCACATTATATTTTGCTATAATTAATAAAGTTTGTAAACCGACAATTATTATAGGATTACAGCACAATTTATTTATATCCCTTTTTATATTTACGAATTCAGTGGCGGATCATCCCCAGAAGGGCTGGATCAAAATAAAATTAACACAGAATGGACGCCATTCAATGTTATCAGAGGTTGTTGTTTGTTTATGGAAGGAAATCGAGAAAAGTTTGGTGAATTTAAAACAAATAAATTGAAAATCATGCGTGTAAATTATGCAATATAAGTAAATTCGGAAAAAATTGTAATAAAGTCGGTCATTTCTTTCGTTTAACGGTATTAACTATCGTTTTTAATAATTTAAGAATAAAAACGTATCGAGATCCCTGCGTATTAAGGATTCCCTTGTCAATATATATATATATATATATATATATATATATATATATATATATATATATATGTGTGTGTGTTTATATATATATATATATATATATATTTGAATTCGAAACGAACTTTTGGAAGAGTTCTCAATAGAAACTTGAGTTTGCCAAGGGGTCAAGTAGCCTCTTTTCGTCAACAATTTTATTGATGAAATCTTAAGGCAAGCATTTGTGGTTTGATCATGTTTGTCTATGTTGGTTTGGTCACGTTTGTCGAATGAAGCTAGATCTTTCATTACTCAATCTTGTCTGGTAGAAAATATCCGCTGCCTGGAAAGTGCAACGGATATTTTCTACAGAGATCCAAAACCGCTGCCAAAGATTGTCAACTGTAGTAGTAAATAGTCAACGAGGTTCCAAACCTTGTGACACTCACAACAATGTAAAACTGTAATGTATATTGGTTAAGGAATCGCCTTCATCCATTGATTGTCAAATAGGGAAAAAAGAGGAAGAAGAGAGAAGTATGTCAGATGAGTGTGATCCCGCATTAGCATATAGTAGTGAAAATGTCCCATATATTGACTGTTTTGCACTTTGGTTTTGATAGTCTGATTATAGTCTAGTGACCCCCAGAACAAAATATCTAATAAATTCGACAAAACCAAGAAGAAGAGCTTATAACGGTAAACACTGAATTTCGGTTACATTCGTAGTTAAATACCAGATAGACCCCAAATGGAGTGCCGATTTTTCAAGTTGTAGAAATCCTAAGCTTTGTCATTGATGAAGGTCAACTGGCAAATGCCCTTTTATGTAGTCGCAGCATTATTACTTCGTAAATGCTAACTCGGGTTTTCCGTTCATCTTTAGTTAGATGTCCATATAGAAAACACTGGACGGTATCCCATAGACTGGAAATGTCAATACGTAATACTATAGTGAACGAGCGAGAATATTTTTCAATTTGTGAGAACCTTTTCTGAAAGTTTTTCTAACAAACGAGATCAATTAGACAAATCAACATTGCTTAAGAAATTATGCAATAATCTATTAAAATGTATAAACTGATGTTTCTTATTTTTCTGTTTTCTTATTTTATATTATACTGATTATAACAGCCGCTTCGCTCACTTGGCAAAAAAATGGTAATGTAATTTAATCATTATTTGAAAGATTAAAATGATTTTATTCAATAACTATATAAATATGTACATATGATTACTTTCATTCCTAATGGGATGACTTTTTCATAACAACTCAAATTTTCTTCCGGCATAAAAATATCATATCTTCATTTCCATATATATTTCCATAGCTAAGTATACGCACTGCACGATTTATAAAGATCGGTTAAGGAGTTTAAATGTGGAAGCAAGAAAAAAAAGAAAAACTCAACTTTTTTTCGCATTTAAAAATTAGTTAAGTTTACATATCATTTCATCCGCTATTTTTTCCTTATGCTTGTTCAATTTATGATGCTATATATAATAACTTTTTCTACATCAATAGCTATCATAACATGTAATTTCTGTTAAAGTTAGAATATGAAATATAACAGATACTCATAATTTTTTTAACGTTTGGAAATACAGCATCCATAGGTAGTACATGGATGTTATTTAAAATTCATAATATCAAGTGTAGTGACTAGGGCGATCTTTTTGTAACACAAGAATTATAATAATGTATTAGGCTGAAAAGGAAAAAAAAATATATAAAGAAAAAAGCACAGTGAAAGCCACGTGCAGATATACGTGAGTTATTTTGAACAAATATGACATGAGCTCTAGGTGTGACATGAAGCAGACGTGACTCGTATTTACAATAAAAGTCGTGTATTTTAAGTTTACTCTTTCTGTGGTTCGTAAACACATAAAAGTTCACATATATAAAAAGTGCCTTTGATTTCATATGTGCTTTATACGTTGACTTACATATCATACTTGTTATAAATTATCTGTCCAGTTAATGGCGATTTTGTACTGATTATTTAAATGCAGCTATTTATTATATGATAAATTAGGGAGTAAATCTTAAGAAGTATCTTGATATCAAATATTTTGGAAAATCCAATTTAATATTCATTACTCGTCTCAGGAGGAGGAGGGTGAAGTAGCTGGCTGAAGTACACGGGAAAATCCTCATCATCCTGAATTTTCTTGGTCTGGACGAATCGAAAACGTGTTGGGAAAAGTGCATTCCAAATTTAGACGAGATAAGTTCTTGTTTAATTTTATCGGAGTTGCATATTTTTCTTGAGTACTAAGCCATCGTCTTCTTAGTTCAGGTCATTATCAAAGCTTTACCGTAAAAAATTCAAACATATGTCCTGGTTCTACAAAACATGTACGGTTATTTAGACGAATTTAAAGATAAAATGCAAATAGCTCATACTAGTGAGATTATATAGTTGAAATGGTTTTTAAAATTAATATTTCTGTGTTGACATATCAATGAATAAATAAAAAAATTAATGTAATAATTAAATATTGGTTTTAACTTTCCCTTCCTGTCATTAAAAATCCTTCCTGAAATCGGGGTTTAAATTAGGATTCAAATCTAAGAATGTAACAATAACTCAGAAACTAATTATTATAGTAAAGTGATTAACAATTTACGATCATCTTTATTAGAAGAATTACATTGTTAATTTACATCTGAGTAAATTTAACTGATCTCAATTAAGGGCGATCCGCCTATCAGACGTGACAAAAAGAAGCACTGGAAAGTCAGTCCACTGCCAGTTAAGGTTAACTGAAATAATTTTACAATTGAAATTATCATAATATAACGTTAGTCAAGTCGGGAATGTGGTCATTTCTTTTTTCTTTAACAAATTATAATTTCAAGATACAAGTTGACGTAGTGAATATTTTCATAGTAAATCTTAAACATTTATCTAATAATAAATATTTCAAATTAATGTTTAGATAAGGAAAGCGATGTTATTATAGTAACATTTATTTTATTCCACGAGAACAAGTGAGACAATATTACCTTGTCTCTAACATTAAATTGAGAATCCCATAATATGCCTATTTTTTAATAAATTTATGTAATTGTTTACTTCTAGTTTTTAATTACCCTCTATTTTCATGACATTTTACTAAAAATGTCAAATTTAGGAGTAATTAATTACTCTACTCATCAAAATTTTGTTTTGAACACTCGTTTAAACTTTTGAAATATGTTTTAACTGCCATGCATAAAAACGATACATAAACTTGCAATGTGTAACGTTTACAGCAATTAATTAATGAAGAATATTATTATAAATTATCATTTAATTAAAAATTAAATATAACATTTCATGTTATAGCATTTCGTAGAAATATTGGTTAATTTTAACTATATACAATATGAATGAAATCGCTGAATGGCACCACTTTCTAACCAACTATTGTATTTTGTTTTAATAAATTGACTTTTGTGATTAATAATCACGAAAGTTATACTAAGATTAAAGGATTTGAAATTGCCAGTAATCTAGCTCAAATATTGTTGTACACATATTACTCATCCTGCCTGAATTCGCAGTTGAGCTTTTAAAGATATTTTCGGAATTAATTTTGTTTGGTTGAAAATAAAATTTAAATAATGTTTATTTATTATAACTCAATAAAGTCTTAAACCTTTAATCATTTCTCTTTCTTGCATATACATTTTCACGCACCATGGTTTCTAATCGGAATTATACTTAAGAAGTTACTTTACTTCATTTTATTTTTTATATTATGTTTTTATATAATTAAGATTTATTATAATTATTATGTGAAAATTTGACTAATATTTAAAGTTAGTACATATATATTTTCGTACTTATAGTAATATAAACTTTTATTTACGAATTTTACTTAAATTATGTAAATAATGTGTGAATTAATCAAGTAAATTTAAAAAACAAAACAAACAAAGTACAGCAAGAGCTGGAAATAATCATGAACCAGATAGAGGTCATAATACCTGTTTATAGTACTTAGGGAGTATTGCATTAATTTAAGATATACGCGTTTCCTCAAGTCCAGTAAAGTAACAAACTTGTTAAACATCATTCTTACTTAAAAAAAACATATGAATACGAGGAAGTAAAAGAACATGGCAAATCTATTGGATATGCCGAAAGTGCCTGAAAATATTTCAAATCTATTGAATATGCCGAAAGTGCCAATAAGTGAAAATATTTAAGTATTATAGTCACCAAACAAGAACAAATTTTGTTAGGTTACACAAACTTCGCCCTCGGTAGAAGAAACGATTCAATTTGCTTGCTGAGAATATTACGTATGTATTTGTTGAAAAGTGTACACATATTAGGGTATTTATCAAATTTATTGGAATATTTACTTACATTTGATTATTTACTCTCAGACGGCTTAAAAGATCTAATATTGAATTTATTTTTCTTCGAAGCGCTTTCCTGATTGGGTAACTTTTATTTTTCCAGAAAGTAAGGCGTTCGTTAAAAAATATAAGGTGGTTTTTCCAGAGAAAGTTTTATTCAATTGTTGGATATGTTTTTATATTTATTTATAAAGTAACTGGGAATGTAATAGAAGTTTACTGTTCGATTGAGCAAATCAAGTGTATGCTATATGCAATATTATAGAAGAATTATCAACATATTTTAAGTTAATTTCAAGAAATATTTTTTTATACTGAATATTTACGATCTTGATTTTTCATTTCGAGTTAAGAAATTTATTTTAACATGTAATTCCATTTAATTTCAGGTCGATTTAAATAAATTTTCTCTTGATCACTTTAAAGTTTTATAAGGCCTGACTAAATGTGCACTTTTAGAATTTTCTTACATATTCGCTTATAGATACTATTGTATATTATAGTTTTTGACTTGTATCTTTCAGTAATGATAAGAGGTTTATTTATGTAATATACTATTATACTATTTATTTATATAATATATATTTATATAATATATGGTTTATTTATATATATAAATGCTGCCCTTTAAAACATAATGTCGACGTAATTCAAGAAATTTATTTTAATTCCATATTAATACATTACACTCTGATGTAACGGTCATTATCTGAAAAGTTCAAAAGTGGTAATTTTGATATTTATTGCCTTTTGTTGTTGGTAAAATATGACGACAATATGTACAAGGGTAGGAAGATGTTACAAGGGAGGAACGTCTCATTTCTATTCCATTTGATAATTAGACAATTCAAATCACAAGTGAAATGTCACCGAATTGTTTACCTATAAGAAACGGAAAAGAGAATAACTGTATCTTCTTATAAAAAACTTTAAAAGGAAAATCTTTTAGATACGTTTAGTCATAAGATTATATTTGATCTCGTTCCTCGTGCAGATTCCATATATTGGAGTTGATTTATAATTAGCTAACGTTACCTGTGGGCTCATCAAAATGATGGATATATGCTTTGGAATCCAGGAGAGGATGAAAGGAAGTAAGAGAAGCGATTTTTCAAAGAATACATTAATGTGTAGATATGTATATATATATATATATATACATATATATATATATATATATATATATATATATATATATATATATATATATACACATACATATGTGTGTGTCAAAGGCTTATAAAATCAGAACGCAGCATTTAACTAATGACAGACTTATTTTATTTAATAATACTCAGAGGAATTAATAAATGGACATATCTCCAAGATCGAACATTGGTTTTGCCTTTGAGTTACACTATCAAAAAACCTACCCATGTATTAGAAAAACCAAAAAAAACTGCTTGCCAGCTATAGCTGAATTTTTGTTGTTTTTTAATAATTGCGAGGAGTTTGAATCAGCTGTTGCCAAAAAAATATCGTCTGCCGATTCTTTTTGACCTAACACCAAATTTAACTGAAATTTAGATTTGGAATATTAATGAATGCCATTTTGATGAAAGTTTTGTCTGGCTTTCCCCAAAACCTTTCCTTTACCCTGACTTTGCATGTATTAGAAAAGGAATTTGCATCGAAATCCAAAATTTAAAATATGTAGGTTTATCAGTTCTATTTATTTTTATTGGTTGAATTAATAACGAAAAATGATTCTTTTTATTAGCAGATTTCAAACGCTCTGTTCTGTTTATAGTATTTACTGAAATAAAAGCTTTTAAATTTTAATAGATTAAGTATTCGCTCCCATATAAAAATTATGTGGTAATTCCTTCAATAGTTTCCGAATATCGACATCCAAATCTTACACTAATTGCATACCTACTTTTTTAAATATTTCATGCGATAAATGTATTGAATTTGATAAAAAATTAAGGTTTTAATTATACCCTAAATTATTTATGTGTTTTTGTAATTAATAACTTTGCTTAAGAAAGTTAGGGCACGTTTTGTATAATACATACGTCTAGGGAAGTATATTATAAACCACTGTTTATAACAAAATGCTACAAAATGAGTGGTGGTATTCAGGAAACGTGTCTCTATAATGAAGAAAATGGTTTAGAGTCAAGATTTATTTATTTAATGATAATTTATTTCCTTGTTTGAGGCTTCTATACTAGTATACGACCTTGTCAAAATGGCGATGTCTTGCAATTCAGAAATTAATTATTGTTTTGTTTTGAATATTCAACGCCTTCTAAATAATGACAAATGTTTCGCATCGTCACTTTATCATGCTACCTTTTGTTTATATTACGGTATATTAATGAAATACCCTTTTTTTCACATTTTTGAAGCAGCAAATAAAAAATATTTGTGTTTTACACAATTTCAATTTATCCATGATTTGCGGAACATACTACGTACTTAATACTAATATTCATTGGCAAGGAGTCAATTATGAATTTTATACAAGAAAGGAAACCAATTACTGCAGAAAAAATATCAATCAGTAATTTGCATTGAAAAAAATTTATAAATTCTCGAAAAGTTTTCTGAACAAATATATTATATAAGCATCGTTCCAAAAAAATGTGAAGGGATTGTTGAAGTCGTTCAAAAAATCGAGAGGAATTTGTCAAACTATTTAAAAATAATATTGCAAATTAGACAATGTGTGCAAGAAATATGGTTAGGACCGTTAATTTTACCAAAATTCACACAAATGAGCTGGTCAAATGATAAAGCAAGCAAATAAAGTGTACATAAACTCGTAGTGTAGGGCTAAATTATTGTTGATGGATGATGCGGTGTGATAAAATGTGGTTGAATAGAAAGAAACTTAACTGATACTCTAAATTTAGATTAATTGAATTTAGGTATAATTCTAACAAACAGAAGAAATTAGTCTTTTTTAAGGTATCGTACTTCAAAAGGAGAACAGAAATCCTTATAAGATCACTTAGGTATTTATATCTCTGTCTATCAAAGCTATTTGCTCAGAAACTATTTGACCCAAAAGTATTAGCAATTATTGCATTAAAAATGAGATAAATAAATAAAGTTAGTAATTGCCAAACAGTTTTATAGTGACTATTATAAATTCAATAAACTCTTACACTATTCTATTTAATAAAAGTCATATTTTGTTTCCTGTCAATAGTTTCACACAGAAGGATTTCGGTGAGAATTATATTTAACATTTTGCAATAGTTCAGACTTTTTTCTTCATATATTAAAGATTCATCGTCTGATAAAGACATGCATATAAAATATTGCAAGAAATTTTTACATTTTATTTTGCGTCACAGAGGGAATATGGAATAAACTTATATAAATGTAAATATGAACGCACATAAGATAGAAAATTCGGAAATAATAAATTTGACTGGTAATTACCCTCAAGCTTAACTGGCTTGACTGGTAATTACAATCTTGACTGTTAAGTTTGACTGGTAAAAAATCACAAGGTTACCCCTCATTACTAAATTACTCCGCACTAAATCAACTTTAAAACCATTCTCTCTTCTAGGTTGCACACTGCATTGCTGAAGATCGTGTCCATCTTAAAATCAACGGAGACCCCATTACTCTATGATAGTTTCCTTGCCTGCCTCATAGCTATTTTTATTGAGAGGCCAGTGATAAGTTTCGTTTGATCTGACCAGCTCGCCTTCGTGACCTCTTCTGCTCAGTCTTACTAAACATTACACTTTTATCTGTGTTTCGGGGCGTTGTAGTGTAGATCTATTGAATATATTTCGGCAACAAGTAGTCTGCGGTCTTGTTTCAATTTCTAGTTAGCCTTGAGTAGATTTATTTATTCCTCTAGCTGCTTAAGGTATATGCTGCATTTGTTGCTGACTGTGTGTTTAGTCTCTATTTTTTCTATCTCCGAGACGCGAATTATCCAATATGGGGAACTGAGGTATTTAAATCCATCTTGTGTTGATGATATTGGAAATGTTCCTATCTATATAAATCTTGTTAAGCTGATTCACTGCGCTTTTTCCCATTTATTTCCTTCCTCGAAATTTCATCTTGCACCATGCTTTCTAGCTTAGCATTGATACTAAATGTACAAATTCATGAAAGGATCTCAAGTCTCGGATTTCATATTATATTATATTAAAACCATTCATATTGCATTAAAATATCCGATTTGGTATTGTCAAACTGAGAGACTCAATTTGAAAGAACATAACCTATTTCCATTATTATATCGTAAATTCCATGCGAGGATGCATGAACTAGCTCTAATAAAGTAACGTGACGCCTGATGCAGATATGACTAGTTTTTACGATTCGGAACCGTGCGCTTTACGTCGCAATTTTTGAGATGCATAAAAGTTCACGAACGTAAATTTGATTACAAAACGTTTAAGTGAGGCATCACATATAACGAACGCTCGTCTGGGCGCTTTGACTTAACGATCTACCTAGTTGACGGTGACATCGCCGTAAATGTTTAAGTGATGTAGATGAAACGGTAGGTTGCCTCACAATTTCATATTTAAGGTAATTAAAATGCCTATACACGTATTTGATATTGTGCCTCAATGAAATAAATATAAACGGAGAAAAATTCACTTTTCCCTCGCACTCTATTCTGGTATTGAGAGTTTTTAAGAATTTTAACCTCGTCACTGCATGCATTCTATCTGTCTCTTACTGAACGCAGTCGTCGTTATCATTAAAATATTGAAAAGTTCATTGGCGGAAATAGACCCACTATTTACTCCATAGCCGACAGAGTCGATTTGTATCTAAGGAAAAGTACTACTTTTATAATTTGAATATTTAATATGGAGTAATATTCAGATCAACTAAAACTTTATTTTAAAAATGGCCAATAGGGTTTCGAACACGCCAACGATTGAATTCTGTTGTTATCTTATAATAATTTGAACTAAAATTACTGACAAGATAAATGTGTTGTTTAGTTTAGTTTCCATACGTATCCTCAATTGAGAATTAGTTATTATTTAAAAATTTATCCATTTAACTTTTGAAACTTGAGTTGATTAAATCTATTGTGGCGGATGGTAAAAGCTACTTTATCTTGTTAAAAATTTTGTTATCACCTGCAGAGGTTTTTTAATTTTGTTTTAATCTCTTCGAACTATAGTATCCGTTATAAATTGTATTGAAAGAACTGATTGTAATATTTCTTTAATTTTTTTAAGTTACTTTAAAATATATATCTTGAAAAAGAAGCCTTAAAATTATTTTATTCCAAGGACTGTTTTATTCTATTTTGAAAGATATATTCAATGAATTTCTATCCAAAAGACTAAATAAAATTTATTTTGACTTCTTTTTCTTTATATAGTTGGGGAGAGGGGGAGTACAAATTGTTTTTCTATTCCCTATAATTCCTTATTTTGAAATTCCAATGTTAGTCTCCATTCAAAATTTTGAAGACCCATAGAGGGTGTAACAATGGGAAAGCCAAATTTAGCTACAGCAAACAGACAGACGAATAGATAGAAATTATGAAACTATAAAGGTACCTTGTTAGGGATAGGGAAACCTAAAAAAGAAACCAAGTTTCATATACTTATACCTTTGGTTCGCGGAGAAAAGTATTGAATTTGAAAAGGATACTAAACACATATTCCCAACTTACAAAGTTCTAATATTAAATTTATTCATAATATTATTTAAAATCACTGGACACTTCGCCCTAATTTACATTTCGCATAAAATTCAGTTCGTATAGAATCTTCGATCTGCTAATGCATTAGGCTGATGGACCTCCCTGAAGTGTGAGTAAAATGTACCTTCGTTATTACTCGTATAATGCGAGCTGCTTGGTAAAGTCCGTCTAAAGAAGCGTGAGCTGGCTCGAACGAAGCGTGACACCGTCGCGGAAGGCGTGACTTTACGCAGAGCTGACTTTTACGTATGAGTTATAGCGTTTTGTGTTCAAAGTTGTTGAGATAGCTTAAAAGTTAACGAATTTGAATTGAACATTGTTTTCATTTTAGTGTTGTGAAATTTTAAACTACCTGGACTGTGATGGTATTACGATGAATGCTTAAATAAGGTACGTATTCATAAAACGTTACACGGGATTTCTATTTACCTTCTAAAATATATTGTATGTTCCATAGTTCAATACTATTAATTCAAGTTATATTAATGGTATTATGTCATGGGTAAAATTTTAATAAGGGAATTTTTAAAATAAAGGAAATAATGTGATATATTTTTATCCTTTTTCCTGAATTACTCTATAAAATTATGGGCTGAATACAAAATGTTAAAATAAATTAAATACAGTGAAAATGGATGATAAACTCTGTTCTTAAACATTCATTTGTTTTTACACCACCCATAAAGGGGGGGTGAAAATGCGTAATGAAAAATTGAAAAACAATTGTAGTTAGCGTTTGGATATGTTCCACGTCATTTCCGTCGATTTTAATTTTTTTTTATTAAAAATTATTTTCTTTCAAGAATATTTTATATAATAAATTCTACCATGAAACTTCGCATAATTGCTTTCGGCTAATGCTTTCCTAATAATGTTAAAAATTAATGTAAATATGTTTGTAATTTTGCTGATGCATTCTTTATGTTTTGCTTTGATAGATAACCTAACTTTTGATAAACTTTTAACTATTGATAAACCTAACTTTTAACTATTGATAATAAGAATTGGTTAATACCTGATTTAATTTAACTGAATTTCAATATATTTACTTTTACTAAAATTGTCACAGTGCATCCGTTACGGATAGCTGTTATGTCCATTTACTTTTCTTTTAAGTTTATTTTTTAATTACATAAGCAAAAAACAAATTTTATATATTTATTATAAATTTTCTTTAAAAACTCAAGTTTCCTTTGATTTTTCCATACATTTTTTTAGCTAAGTCGTAATTAATTAAATTTTTCTCAACTAAATTAACTATGTGATGTAACAGTATTTCTACTTTATTTAAATTCTTTACCACGACCTAGGTTTCGTTGTATGACAACATCGTCAGGTGGGCAATTTGTAAAGTAAAAGTAAAAAAATTGTATCAAATTTATTAAAATATTTCAAAATGTTTCTTTTCCGATTAAGCCAATACTTAACTATACATAAAAATACTTACTATATGCGAAAACTGTTGTAGTTAATATTATTGTGGTTTTAGTATCTAATGAGAATAAAGTTTGCATGAAAACGTTTTAAGGAATACGTTCACTGCTCAATCCTATTGAATACCGAAGGCGGGACGTGAAATATCGCGGTAGTTAAATTTGAACTGAATACAAAATGTTAAAATAAATTAAATACAGTTAATCGGATACTCGATATATCGGATACTCGATATCTATATTGGAAATACAACACGTGCCCAATCCTATATTTATTCATGACTTTACATGAAATCACTAGAATACTTAGCGTTAACTGAAATCCATTGCGTACTGCTGTAAATAGCTTGAGAACCATAGACCTAATCATATATCAGTATGATGGGCCTAACTGAAGTACGAGTATAATATACCTCCATTAATATAATGACAACCGAGCGGTGAAACCCGCGTGGGGATGAGTAAGTTTGCTCGAACGACGGGAACGAGGCGTGAAAGTGATTCGTATATATATATACATATAAACGTACCTGTCGTTTTAGGCATATGGCTAGACGTTTCACGTTCACGATTTGGAGACTTGAAATATCGCAAAACTGCAAGGTGTTTTAATTATCATATTACATATGTTATTCTCATCCGCTTAATTGAACGAACGGTGACACGGAACGCGATCGTGATTCGTATTTATATTCATAGCTTGCTTTATAATAGTTCTCTGTTTTTATTTCTCAGCTCGCTTTATAGACGTTTTATGATTGTCGTGTGAAAGTTCACAAAACTGCAGGTATTTTAATTTTATGAAACAATTGAAATATTTCATCACAATAACAATCAAAATATTAATTAAGGTATGGAGGAATGTCTGGAGATAACAATTCTTAATTAATTAATATATTTCATAAACTCATTCTAAAATTTCATATTTCATTGATATTTCACAAAAGAATTAAACAGATAACCTTTTGAATATGCATTGAAATGATCAAAAGGTAATATGAAAACAAATATCCTAAAACAATAAACCGGATTTCAAATCTGCAGAAAGTCAAATTTAAAGCCAACTATTACACGGGGATTACACCACGATTTATATTCATCGCTTTTCCGCATTATCCAATTAAACGATGGACCGGATATGGGAGACGCATCCGAAATATGTTCAACATGAACAGAGTGGACACCATACCACTTTAGTCAAGCTCGTCATCTGTTTATCGATGGATACCGGGGACTGTTTCAGGCTATTCCGCTGTTAGGTTCATGAATTGGAATTAACAGTAAATAATATCCACCGTGGTATCATTTAATACTGACTTTCTACATAATTCTATATATTTGAAATTTATTAGTTTTATATATAGATATTTTATTCTTAAAATCTGTATGTTGAGAAAACTTATCTCCTAAACTTTCACAAAAATGAAGTCTTCTAATATAATGAAATGTGGACATAGGAATACTCACGTCCAAAATGAAAAAAATGTGTGAGTCATCTTACAAGGAAAACGGAGACAAAAACATGTGTTATAAGTTAATTTTATAAACCATACGTTTTTCATTAAACTCCTCGCCGAACAGGTTTCTTGAGTTAAAAATTAGACATTTTTAGTCTTTGGGCGTCTAACTTTCTAGAAATATTAAAATAAACAGAAAGCATTTACATTTCTTAGAGAGATCTCCGAAACTATTCTATAGATTTCAACCAAAAATATTAAGTGTCATTTATTTAACTGGTTCAAAATCCCGAATGTATTGATATATACATACAGCTAATTGCAAGATTTTCTGAGAAGAACTTTTAAGGATCCGTTTGGTATTCACAAAATTTAATTAATGTCACTCGACACTTTTAAAAATGTTGTGAATTTTTTCGTTCTAAATAACATTTACCTTATTTAATGTAGAAATATTTGACCTCCTTGAAAATCTCCTCCTAAGGTCACACGAATTAAAAATTATATCATTCACTGAAAATCTTCGGATTATGTTTTGTAAAAGAATAATTATATAACAGTTCGTGTCACATTTAGAAAACAAAAATCACATTTACAAGTTGCTATAATCAATGGATTCTTTATACCAATAATAATGAAAGAATTATAGCACAATTTCTTTTTATCCCTTTTAATATTTTAAATTTCAATGGCGGATAAAGATAATGAGATGCAGGATAAAATTAATACAATTTAAATGGAGGTCATGTCATATTACCACGAATCCTTGTTTGTTATGCATATGTGCAAATGTATATATATATATATATATATATATATATATATATATATATATATATATATATATATATATATATATATATATATATATATATATATATATATATATATATATATGTATATATATATATATATATATATATATATATATATATATATATATATATATATATATATATATAAATTTATACACATACAAGCGACTAAAAAATTAAGAAGGATTAAGGAGGAAAAGTTATAATCGCAATGTAAAAAGTGTGTCTTTGTTTTCCAAGTGATTGTTTTTGCATAATTTTTATTCTTTAAATTGTTTCTTATTCTTCTTATGCTTCTGTTATTTTTATTCTTTAAAGTCTTTAAATTGTTTCGGTATATGAGATACGTGGATATGAAAATTGTAACAACAAAAGGAAGGTAAATCTTTCCAAGGATACCAAAAAATATGGAGACTTGTAAATAAAAACATGAACATAAAAATATAAAATAATAAGAAAAATAAGTACTTAAAAACTTGACATAATATTTTTAACCGACGTATCCATGGCATGATGTAATATTGTTTTGACTTTTCAAGTCAAAGTTATTAATAATGATATGTAAAAGAAAAGTTTTTGTTCATCTTTTAAAATCCAAAACTCTGATTACTTTAAAAAATAAAGAAAAAAGTATATATATATACATATATATATATATATATATATATATATGATATATTCAGATCATTTTGAGGTTGAATATTTTAGAAATAAATGTTTATTAAATTAAGATCTCATGTTCTAAACATAAACCTAAATTTATTACTTTAAAAATGAAATAAATACAATACTATCTGTATTGCATTTATTTAGTTTTTAAATGTTTCAGATTTATATCGGTTCCCACAAAAAACTTAAATTTAAATGAATATTTCGAAAAAGAAGAGTGGTGGTGGGAACGTTAAAGTAGTACATGCTAATATGAGTATAAAAGATACGTTGTATCTTGTTTTTTTTTAAATTGATTAAACTCATTTACGTTACGATAAGGTTTCTTTTCAATGAATTTACATTACGGAATAACTTTATTTATTTTTTACATGCAAATTATGTTTTGGAAGGCGAAAACCGAAATGGTTATTTCAAAATTTTGAAAATGCATAAGTATAAATCAAAAAGGAAGCAAAACCCATTGATGCGAAATGTAAAGCAGTTAACATTGTTATTATAACATTGTATATAGGGTTAAATCGACTTCAAAAAAAGGTGGAGTTTCTCAATTCAAAAATCTTATTTTTTGTTTATTTTACATTCTATCTCCAAATTTATAATTGTTTGATTCTTTTTATTTGGAAAGAAATATTCGGGGTATGATTGCTCGGAAATAATTTAGAATTCATTCATGGAAATAGAAGATATACCGTAGAGTTTCTCCAAAATTAACGGCACAGAGGCCGTGGTCAAGTTCGCGTGACGCAGGACTAATTATTACCTAATAATAAAGTCTCTAAAATATTGACACGACTATGGATGACATACACCCTTTTCACAATATTAGGGTCTAATTATGGAATCGAAAGCAGTCCAATTGACTATGACTATAGCAGCTATAACCAAAAATAACAACATAATATAAAGAGAATATTATCATCAATGGGAACAATTTAAATCCTTATCTTTAGTTGATGGTGAGTACTTTTTGTATCATGAAATTATATATTACGACAGCTTCATTAATATTTAACTCTCGATAACAAAGTTCATTCGCAAGGGTATAATTTTCTAAGTATTAAGCGTTACTGAAGACCAAGAGCAAATATTTTTTTTAAAACGACAAGGTTCAGTGATTTTTTTACTTCGGCACCGTAGTTTCTTGTATTGATCGCAAGGTTATACTTTTTGTCGGCGTGGCGCATTACGTTGTCCAGGATTTGATTCTCGCTCATCGTACTAGAATAGAATGATGTAATCGAGTAGCAAAATGCCATTGATCAGTAACGGTCAGCAGCGTCACTAGTGCGAAAATTACTCGTTGCGATTATCGACCTGTCTGCGCAGTACGGCTTTTTTTGGCATTAATACAAATGGTGTACGAACTGGGAAAGGTCTATGTTCAGCAATGGTTTAAGACAAACTGCTAGTGAACTGCTACTTGCAAAAATTAAAAGTGTGTTACATTACGTTTTTATTTATTGGACCAATGAATGCTTTAAAATATTGTTAATATTTTGTGGTTTTAACTTAAATAAGTGAAATTTGTAACAACTAAATATTTCATATTATTGTGCTCCAAAGATATTTTAGCCTTCATTTAATTAATTAAAAAAAATAATGTATACGAAAAATACTTCCAAGCAAATACAACAATTTTTAAAAAATTTTGATTGCATATGAACCTGTAAGAGATCTGGTGGATGGATGATTGTATATTTTTGTCCATACATTTATCTTCATGTCATTACCAATGCAGGTAGGGTAAGTAGCAATAATAGATGTCGCACTCATCTTCATTGGCATACTTCCTCTCATCCACTAGTTTTATGGTTTTTCTCTGATGATGATATTTTAGGTAACGAACACTTTGATTCGCTGAAGAACAATTAACACTATATTCCAACTACATGAAAATGTAGACGACTTCGTATGAACAGTCCATTCATATGTTCAAAGAACTATGAGATTTATTTTTTTCATATACGACATTACACTACTATTTAAGGTAACTAAAAGGGCTATATGAGACAAATCGGATTCCGTTGCATGAACGAATTATGTAGCTAATTATGGGGTAAAGAGACTGTAAAAATCATGCTGTATTTTTTCTAATTAAGAGACTTTTTAAACCAACAATTATGCGGAGATTACAGCAAATTTGTTTCTGTCCCTTTTTAATCCCCCAATCCAAGCATGAGAAGTAGGATCAAAACAAAATTAACACAATTAGGATGGATATCACGCCACGTTACATAGGCTTGCTCTTTGTTTAATGAAGGACGCCAGGAAAAGTGACAATAAATATTTAAAAACTGAGGACATTGATAACATGCTATAAATACAAATTACATCATAAAATTAAATTCATTAAAATTTTGTGATATGGGCTTTTATCTTCATCATAACTTTATTAATTTTCTTATTATAAATTGAATAAGATCTTAATTATATTTTGCTCTTCTTGTATCAGATTTCAGACTACTGAATTTTATCATGACTTTTTAAATTAAATATTGGGAAAATGTTTAACGATCTTGACATATCTTTTCCGCGATAATGGGGACTCATAAACTTACTTTGTGTCAAAAAATGATGTTGGAACACAAAGTGAAGTACATAGGTAATGGGATGAACAAGCGATGTAAAGGCTCAGTTTTCAGTCAATCAGTGCGTCAGCGAATATTAGACCCCTAGTTAAATAAACATGGTCAATATCCGTTTTCGTTATGCCTTCCCTCAACGTAAATCGTATATTAATTTTTTATTAATATTGTTGAGACAAGAAGCGTAAACGGTTTTGTTAGTATTATAATATTTTTGTATTTCCTTACCTAAAAAGGAAAAAAGAAACCATTGTGAAATTACTCACGTGCCCGTTTTCTGTCAGTTACAGTAGATTTTCTCTGAAACCCATTGATATAGAACCTTGAAATTTGGCATGGCATCAGATTATATTGAACATGTATTTTCTGAAAAGGCTATTTATAAAAAAGTCAAATATATTTCAGAACTTTAAGTAGCACACCATCAGCTATGTATAACGATATGCAAAAAAAGCGCAAGCCCTCATTTCCGAAACTATTGGATGTAATTTTATTAAGGAACATATTGCTAGTAGAATTTGACCAGAAGATTACCGGAAAACTATAGTGACGTAGTATTATTTCTACTTTATTTAAATTCTTAACCACAGCCTAGATTTCGTTATAATACAACAGTTTTAGTTGGGCAATTTGTAAAGAGCTTTACAAATTCCCACCTGAAGACGTCGTTAAGAATTTAACTAAAGTAGAGATAATATTACATCGCGTAGTTTCATTTAGTTGTGAAAAAAAATTAAGTGATAATGAATTTCTACAAAATTATCGCCAAATATATTCAATGTATAAAAAGTGTAGAAACATGAAATTTGGCATATTAATACATCCTTTTAACCCACAAATTTCGCTCTTGTTAACTTTTTTAATATACCAATTTTGTAACTGAAGAGGGGTTAATTACAGTAAAAATTTTTTTAACTAGTTAATCTCGCGTTATCGCTTGATACACACGAGGTAAAAACTTTGCCACAAATGTTTAGATTTATAATACCGGCATATCATTATATCAAATAATACCGGCACTATTTTAAAAATTGTCAATTTTAATAGAACAAAGAGTTATAATAAATTGGTCAAGTCAACCTGATGCATGGAGTGTTCCGTTATCAAATAATATATTTTTAGTATTAGTGAGATTGCTTGCTATTAATTGTTCATTTGTAAAAGTACATGCATATTTGAAATGTGTACTAAACGCATATGTCTTTTCATTAAATATAGTTATATTTATTAGACATTTGCCTAACAAACTTATACTAGGCAATAGGCTATATTTGCATGGTGAAAAATGGTACAAATATTTATAATAATTTAACAAAACATTATATACTCTTCTCTATGTAAAATATAACATATAAATATTATTAATACCTGCATAATAGTGCATGAAAATTTCGTAAGACAAGTTTTACTTGTATTGAATATATTTAATTTTTTCACACAGGGAAAAAATCGCAGGTTCGCTTTGTGTATTCAAAATTCTCCGAAATTTAAATTAGCGTAAATGATTACAAATAAATTACTCGATATAAAATATTAATTGTTATCAAAATAAAGGATATACATACTATTAGGAAAAACCTGAATTAAATTCTTTCTGACGCTAATAACTTCCATATACTAATTTGAATTCACTAAGAAATTTAAAGTACAAGAGTAGTAAACCACTTTAACTATAATAATCGCTTCGATAAAACCCGCATAAGGACGCTTGAGGTGGCTCAAATGTGGGGTGACGGTAGCGGAGGGCGTGACGCGACACGGAGGTGATTTGAGTTTATGACTTATAAGCGTACTTTCACGGTGAACCAAAAATGAGTTTTTTAAATGTTTTATTAGGTCAGACTATTTTATAGCCTATCCGTAGTTTAACGAAATCAAATGGAGCATAAGACAAAGTATATTTTTCCGAGAAATTTCTTCGCTAACAACAACTTTCGGGATGTGATCAAAACTTCTCAAAAAAATATTCTTTGACAAGGTTTCCAATAAGCAAAGTTAGTAGAAGTCTATTTTTTGATAATTTATTCAGGAATTTTAATGCCGCATTTTATGACTCTGTAAAAGGGAATAAATTTATGGATTAACATTAATTTACTCAATAATATAGTAAAATGGTTAGGCTTTATAAATTAGTGAAAAGAACTTTCTTAACATTAAATTATTTTTGAAGATAAAAATAATACGATACAATATCTAAAAGAGAAAATGGTGAATTAAATAAAAAAAATGTTGTGAAATATGATTCGAAAAATAAACGAGTCTAAAAAAAAATTAAATTGTTTTAAATTAACTACGCGAATCTAACGATTAATAATAACCAAAAGCGAATGCCTTTAACTTATATTTCACAACTGTAGTGTAAAAAACACATGACTGAAATATAATACGAAAATTTTGATAAAATCAAATTGAAAATAAACATTACTACTGTCGGCTCAGGTTTGCTATAGAATACGAAATACAATTACTCTTACTTATGTATTCAGAATATGCGTGAGTAATTTCCTTACACTAAAAACGTCTATTTTAAATTTGTCTTTATTTAAACATTTCATGTTACCATCCGGTTATGCGATTTTTTCCGACTATAATTTTGAGACAACAGTCAAACGCTGATTGATTCTAAATATTTAATTACACTTATATAGAATACTCTGAATACAATTTTTAAGAATTAGGAAACCTGAATTTTATACTTACAAACTGTCAAAATAAAAACACTTTGATATATATTAGAAGGCATATATTTAGGAGGATGAATACAAAATCATTGAATAACGGGTATATCATATAAAATCTACTTCATACTGGTAAATATCTACATAGGGAATGCAGTTTAACTCTTTCCGATACAGAAATGAAAAAAAAAATATGCCGTAAAAGCCACGACTCGTCAAGTTATTGGATATTGGAGCAGGTGTAATGTGATGGTTGGTATCTGTAATATGCTCTGTAAATATTGGTAGAAATGAAATACCTCGCGTCTGAATTAAAAACTCGTAACAGCCATGTAAAAGTTAAATGCTATTCCTCATTTGACTATTCTGAATCTTTTTGAGCGTAGCTTTTATACTTAGCTTCAACTTAAATATATTATTACAATGAATTTTAAAAAATCAATCAATTATTTCAAATTACCAATTATTACATAAAAACAAAAGGAAAACGCGCATATCAATTACGTCAATCTCCGTATTTTAAAAATAAAAAAGGGGACTTTTGGTCACAAGACTATGTCGTCATTCTGTCATGTGTGTTTTAATAATAGCATTAATTCGTTGAACAATATAATATTTCATTCATAATCATCATTTTTTTAATAACCTCTATTTTAATTTTTGAAGAAAAACTGGCTATCAGTTTTTCTTCGGCCAGATTTAAATAATACACGGAATGATACATTTCTTTAAATCTAATTTTATTTAAGTTACATGGGAAATTTGCTCCAAAAAGCATGTTTGCAAAAGCGTGTTATCGTGCAATAATACTTTTATCAATCTACCACTCTTTTGTTCTCCAATCATAGAGTGTAAATAGTTGGACAAACAAATAAGGTTCTTTCTCATAAAACTTCATTTAGGTATGATTTGTTATAGTCTTGAGGAGTATGGGTCTTGGCTACAAAAACTGTAAAAGTTTCTCAATTCCCGAAAGGAAACTTCTGGGAAGTTTCTTTGATCATCCAGATTAAAAGAGTCCAGTAAAAAAAATTAACACTGAATTATAGAAGAGTGTACCGGAAACCTGAGGTTGGGAAACCTGATAAAAAAATTCAGAGAATAAAATTGACTAGGTCAATTTTAGGTGATCATCCACTAGCAAAAGATGACCATCTTGTACTAGTGGATGATCATCAATAAAAGGAAATTTTTTGACAAAACCAGAGAGAACTTAACTAAAATATAAATTTAGTTTGGGATGGGTTGACCCATCCCAAACTAAATTTATATTTTAGTTGAGTTCCCATGTCTTAAAATAAATTTCGATAATTTAAAAATAAAAACAAAACTTTTAACTGCGGCTAAAATTTAGTTTTGGAATAAGGCCTTTAAGAAATCATGAACATTCTTGGTAAAAGTCAGAACAGTGCTAATCTGATCCTAAAGAACTTTTCACTCCTGATTCCAGGTACTGGAGATAGGATGCTTTCGTCGTGCAATTGTTGATGCTCATGAGCGCTGGATTTCTTTTTAAAAAGTATATCATACAGTCATTGCCAGAGCTCGAACTTATGTATACGAAATTACTTTCAGGAAATTAATTAAAATTTGTAATTCACAGCTTTCATAGCTTTTTAACGTAAATGAAAGAAGCCTTAGGCTCAATTTAAGCAAATTTGGTTTAATTAGGTAAAGCCCTTAGTCCACTTTTCAAACTGTTACTTTAAAATTACCCAGCGATTAAATAAAAAAAGATGAAAGCCGATCACGGCACAAATTGGTTAAATAAATGTTTCTTTGACGAAATTCGCCCGGTAAGTTTTATTATTTACGATAATGGATTTGGCTTTATCAGTCCATCAGTGTTTGTGCTACTTTGGAAAACTTAATTTTTTTTGTTATGATTTTTCTATGCTTTATCAGCTGTCTAAAGCATATGCCTATTTCTTAGTTATTGATAAGTTATATTGCGCTTTCGTCAATTTGTCGGTTTTTTAATGTTCGCCTCATTAGTCGCTTATTAATGTTGGTCTTTTTGAACTGTCAGCTACAGTTTTATGGTTTTTGGTTTCGTTAACCTACGGATAATCTGTAAAAAGGTTTCGTATAATAACACTTTTAGAAAACTCACTTTTAATTCACCGTGAAAGCTTAAAAATTTAACGTAAATGAAAACTTTATCCAAAGGCTATTCTAAATGTTAGACACGCTTTTCAGCTTCAGTAAGTAAGTTTTTCTTCTCATTTACAAAACTGCTTATCAAGATTTTTATATATACTTTTATATGAAGGCATAGGCAAATACAACAAGAAAATTAGGGCTAAGTTTTTATAAAATTAGAATATTATTCTAGAAATTAAACATTTATGAAGACAATTTTTTTCTGAAAATAGAACATGAAGAATGCACTTTTATAATTTTTAAATAGTTGTAGAAGATGGCCGCATTGGTTTTCTTGTATTTAATACTTTGCGATAAATTGTTTTTTTTATTTGGTTATAAAACATGGATATTGATTACTCCTTGTAGCATGAATTCTAATGGTATGTAAACCTTTTTCCATATAATTTTTTTTAAGTAAAATTGTATGCTATTACAACACTTGCTAACAGAGTTTAATGAGGATTTATACTTTATAAAACGATACCGAGCGAGTGTATGTAACAAAGCAAAGCTTAAGGACAGTACGTTGATTAGGGCTTTTGATTATAATCACTATTATTATTCACATTTGCATGAAAATTAGTTATTCTTTGTATATTTTCTTCAAAACATGCTCCAAAGGTTTTGATATACAAAATCCTCTATTTTTGAAACAAATATAATTTACATATTGTAATTTATTGGAAATCAAAATCGTAATTGGTAACATAGTATCAAAATAATAGAAAATAAATAATGTAGTAAAGGAAATGTAAATGAATTTAAAAGGGAAATCGTTTTTTGTGGATTTTATTTGAAAAAAAAATCTTATGAGATTTTAAAAATCAGTTAGCACCTTAGTAATTTAATTTTGATAGATATAAATAAGTAAGTTCTGCTGTTTTAATTTGAGTATTTTTTTATTTCCTACAGAGGGTGGAGGGGGGGGGGGGCGATATGTACAAATTTTGCTGAATTAACAATTTTAAATAAGAATGGGACTTAGTATAATCTTATTTAACGAAGTATAATATTTTTAAAGCAAAAAAGAATGAGAAGTGATGAAGTAGTTAGAGTACGTTGCAAACTAGATTGATTTACGATTCTTTTTACATTAATCACCTTAAATATTTTGTTAATTGTCAACTAATCCCATACAGTTACTTGTATTAGCATCTCTTAATTTATATAAATTGCTGCAACTTTTTTCAGAACTTGAAAATTTGTATATAAGACGTTATTAAAATCTAATACAATTGAATATTCCCAACATTTTACTTTAATTGAAAAACAAAATATGTTACAAGATTGGAAAGATCCATTCGATACTCAATCAAAAACTGTTTAATTTGTTCATTACGTATAGATTTAATAGTTAATGGATAAATCAATTAAGTAGCAGATGGCCTGAAGGCATATGACTGGATGTTCCCACAATATTATGAAGTGCAAAAAGAGAAGTGATAGGTTTTTAATTTCAAATTATTCTCTAAAAGATTTTTTAAATTTTTTCAAGAAATTAATTTACAGAGATTACGTGACACGTGATTACGTGTTAGAGGCACGTGAGTTTTATTCATTTTATAGTGTATAAAGCAACTTGATTTTTTAGTTATACGCCTACTTATAGTAAATATTATGTGGTTTCGAATAATTTTGAAACAAAGAAGAGAATAAAAATATCAGCCAGAAGAATATATATATTATTTAAATATTTAATAAATTCTTTTTTTTTCTTACACCAATTTTAATATGATTCATAATCTCTCAGTAAATTTACATTCATTCCTAACTCATAATTAGTCTTCGTCCAATCTACGCATCGACTTTGATATTGCAAGACAACTTTATCCACTAAGGGTGTTAAAGTTAATAACTTTTTATTATTATGTTATTTGAATCTAAGAGCAACGACTGTCAAAGATATAATTTTGATTCATTATTACATCAAGCTAATGACAAAGTTATTGTAAGCGTCACTCGAAATTACTAAGACTTTTCATATCATCTCAATTTTTGGTTTGCTTTCATTGACATAAATAGCATGAAGACTATCAATTGTGTATTGTGTCAAGCTGTATTAGTGTAATGAAAGTCTCGCGGTATAATGATAGTCCGGCATCTTTCCAATCTGTGTGCTTGAGCCGGTTGAAAAGATGCAGTTGTATTCGTAAAAGTATACTTTTGACTTACGAAAGTATACTCTGCGACTTTTTGATCGTTGAATACCATAAATAGATTTATGACGGTTCGGTTTATATAACACATTACATATTAATTCAGCGTTACGGTCTTGTTAAATAATTTATTTAGTGCTTATAAGGTATGTATCCGTGGGGAGACCAACTAATCTTTCTGAATCTCAAATATCAAAGCGGAAAAAACAAGAAAGTTAGTCTCACAGGATGCACGGCAGGAGTAAAGAACTTACTGCGATCACACGCATTCACCAATTCACTTCCGTTTTTTTTTATGCTTAGGTGCGTTAAATAATTCTTAAAATTTAATAAATACTACGCAAGATTAGCAAAAGACTTAATAAACGAGTAAGATTAGAAGATATACGTATTAAAAGCCTATAAGTATTTATAAAACTGACAAGTGCTCAAATTTATGAATTTTTATAATTTTATGTATCGGAATGGCTTTTCAAATAATTTATATGTGACACCGCTCTATAGTACCCGTAGAATTTTTCCTAATCTTATGGCCGAAATATATTATAATAAAAAATGATGAAATATTTCATTTTAAAAAAGACCCCAATATTAATCTCGTAGCAAATCAAATAGAATCTTATACAATAATCAAAAGTTGACCACCAAAAATTCAAAAAAATTACTATCAGCTTATGAAGCTAATATCATAAAAAATGGATAACTGTTGGCCAAATAATCGTCTCTTAGTGTCAGTAAGCAAATCCAATATTTTGGATCAAAAATATTTTACACTTATTTATTTTCATTCTCCCAAATAATCTTTGAACAGAAATTATGAATTTATCGTATTTTTTCCGACTTGAGAAAATTACCAATTTTATTATTTTTTCATTCTTGCTGGTCTAAAAAGGTTTTCTTGATGTATTACTTTTCATTTGATAAGTCTTTTTTTGAGGTATTCCTTTCGGGCGAAATTTTATAACACGTTTAATATTTGTCCTTTTGATTTCAGAGACGTTATAGAACACGTGTTACATTTTTGCTTGCAAACTTATACGGTATACTGGTTCATTTATTAGAAAAAATAAGTGAGAGTTTATAAATCAGTAATGTTGAAGATGGAAGGTTAACACGTATGGCTACAATGATGATAAGGATAAACCTTCGAAAGAACTCTAAATAAATTAGTAAATAAAATAGTTAAAAGACAAAATTTTGTAAATTTAATATTTTTCTGTTTAATTGAATAATGTAGTCTAGAATTTTCAATTGGGGTTTTCTTAAAACGATTTTTTCATTGATAAATGCTTTATTTAATTTCTTTAATGGTCTTATCATTAATGTTTTTCACAAAAAATATTAAAATTCATATATATTTAATTTTAGGTTTATTCCTATTTTGATATTTCTATTATTTAAAGGATAATAAATAAAAACTACTTTCGTAAAAACTAGCGCTGCTGGTTGTTTTTCGTAGCGGGAAATTTGTGATACGTTACTAATTTCTAAATTTTTAAACTTTTTCCGGCCTTGAGAGTCTGATAAAAAATAATTATATCAAAGCTATATGTCAATAATAGTGACTCGTCCTGGCTTCGTTCTGGTGATTATTGATTAGTTTAATAAAATTTCATGGCATAATATATTCGACGTTTGTTTTCATGATGCTAAAATACATGCACATACCAGTTTGAAATTAGAACAAACTAATCAAATATTAATCAACCCAGAAATGCAAATGAGTACGTAAACTATTATTATTCGGATTAGTGGCGATTGCTTAAATAGTCCACTAAGAAAAATTAATGAAAATTCCGTCAACTAATCACGGGTCAAGATTTATGGAACATTTCAAAAATGAACCCTCTAGAACTTACATCGATCTGTCCTGGGATGTATAAATGTATATATATATATATATATATATATATATATATATATATATATATATATATATATACATATATGTATACATATATATATATATATATGTGTATACATATGCGCATGGACATGGCTACTTTATATTTTTTAAATTTAGTTATACGTGTATAACTAATTTGCGCGGTTGCGTAAACGATGAGTATAGTTTTAAGGAAAGAAAGAGTTTTTTTTATTAGATAAGCAAAACTGTAGATACCGCGTTGTATTCTTGAAACAGATGTTTTAACGTCCCTTAATTTTTTAATGAATTTTTAAGTTAAAATTATTCTTTTTAAATAACATATATTGAAAATAAAGTGCAAAATACGAGTGATGATACACTAATATAACAATTACTTACGTACTCCTATTTTTTAAAATGGTGCCCTAAGATTCGTTGACAAAGGTACTGTCTAGTTTAAAGTAGCAGGTGATAATTGATTTTGGTTTACTTGAACAGTTAGTTGAACTGTTATTTTAACAGTTAATTGTAATAATTAAGTATTGAAGTTAATATCCACACTTAAATTAAAGTTCATATTTTTTTTCGGTAATATTGTATAAAGTAAACCTTCTATCGCCTTTAGATTTTGCTTCGTTCCTAATCATTTAATTAATTGTAATGGTGAAGATTCTGGGATTTAATTGTTATATACCACTTAGAAAGATTACATTTCATTAATTAATATATTTATTTATTAAACATTTCCAACTTATAAGCAAAGCGTTTTAACAAAAAATCTTACAGAACAAAAAACAATATAAAAAATATTTAACAAATAGAAAATATACAGATGACTACAAATTAAAGATGAATCTAATTAATCATCAAACGTAAACTGTCAAGCACCTTCGTTGTCGTATTTTTAAAGAAGTCAGTCAATTTTTCACGCAATATCGCTTTTATCCAAGGAATTGTGTGAAAAAGATAGTGAGCGCTGTAAGATGCTCGTCTGAAATAAATTATGACTTCTTTCTCTCATGTAATGATCAGGAGCATAAAGGGTCACCAAATCCAAGACCTAGAAGTTATCAACCTAATTATTGCATAATTTAAAAAAATGCACGACCAAAATCGATTCCCGTCAGAGTTGAAACGAATTAAGACCCTATCATGGACATTATAACATTTGAGGGAATTAGATAAGGATAGTACCTATATATTTCATTATACAAAATCCTATTGAACTTTTTTAATGCTATCTCCAACATAAGGATATAAGTTACGGAAATCAGATAGAGTACTATGGACTAGAGGATACTATGGACAAGAGAGATACTACCGACATGAGATGTAGAAGGATATTACGGACTAGAGAGTTGAGATAAAGTTTCAATACACTCATAGTCATGGAAATCGTGGGTATATTGCATTAAATATCCTAGTACATATAAACCTTTTTAGTGGCTTTATAACATGACTGTGAAATGTTAGATGGTTGCCCATAACCCCAACGAGAAACCATATGGTTGGTATCTTTTCGAGCGCCGTTTCATACAACTCATTTTTATACACTATAAGTGTTATATAATGCTGAGACATCATTGAAATGTTAAGTCAGTTACATTTTGAAATAGTTTTCAAATTGATTTTCTAACCTAAAAATAGTTTCAAATTATTGGCAAGCAGAAGGTAACGAGCAGTGCTGACAACTGAGAGTAAATCGTTTATGATAATACAAAAATCATTTACGAAATAATAACGTAAGAAGATCTAAATTACTAATTAACTGACTACAGACCGAGTAATATAAGACCGCGATTTGAAATTTCCGAATTATACGTATTGTCTTAGAGGTCGAAAGTAGTTGGTGGCATTCCGGCCACCAACATCAGACTTGTATTATGTATTTCTTTATAAAGCAAATAAATATCGTAAAATGTGGTAAATAATTGGCCATATTTAATATTCGACAATTATTATTCTTTCATATTACCTGTTTAAATTTCACTGTGCAATGAATCGTTTTGACATAAGAATTCAGGCTTATGACACATTATGTTTAATATTAAATTATTAACATCAAAGGGGATAATGATCTCAATTGCACAAGCAACAAGTCGTAGAATTAAAAAAAAGAATGATCATCTTAGATATGTATAAATATATATATATATATATATATATATATATATATATATATATATACATATATATATATATACATACATAAATATAATTGTGGAAGCGGTTAGTTTAATATAATTGCTCTAAACTCTTCTTAAACTTTATGAAGCAAAATATCAGCAAAATTGTTTAAATAAAGCCAAGTGTCTTTCTTACGTATTTTAAACTTATAAATTTTGAATTATGCAGTGAATTGAAATAATTAATAAAAAGTAGTTTGGGGTTACAAAGTGGTAAATTCCTCAGACCTTCGATGTTTATCAACTTGAGTTAGTTTGTTGAACAAAGTTAATTTTGCGGTAGTTTGAATCTAGTTTCAGTATTTTATTTAAATTCATGATTTGAGTTTTTTATTTGTTTGATTTAATCGCTTCATCGTAGAATTACAGGGAATAAGAGCGAAAAACGAATCGTTTCCATTTTAGTTTAATATAATTGCTCTAAATACTTCTTAAACTTTAAGCAAAATATCAGCAAAATTGTTTTAATAAAGCAAAGTGTCATTCTTATTTATTTTAAAATTATAAATTTTGAATTATGCAGTGAATTGAAATAACTAAATACAAGTAGTCGAGTTATATAGTGGGCAATTCCTCAGAACTTCGATGTTTATCGACTTGAGTTTGCTTTACTATTATTATGTAATTATATTTGCTGAGTATTTTCATTCGCTGAAATAAGTCGGGGGAAAATGCACGGGGCTGTAATGTATTACATCCTTTTCAGTACATGAATGAGTTGAAAATTTGTATACGTTACAGTGTTCCCTAATATTGTAAATAATAATATTTCAGGTTTCTGTAATAACATTACACAATAAATCGAAAGACTTTTATGAAAGCAAAATTGAGTCCTAGAATCCACATATACATAAAACAGTAGATACTGCTAGTTACTATTATTCGGGTTATTACCAACTAAATGCTTTCGAAGCAGTTGGTTTTATATGACAGCAAAATGTTATCTTGGTTTTAAATAATTTTACGAAAAAGTAGAAAGCATTGAAAATGTAACATATTAAAGATAGTCTATCTTGATTACCTTGCATCATGTACTTTAAAGCTTAAATATGTACAGCGACTACATTTGTTAATAAATATCCAAACATTCAATTATTGTCAATTAAAAGACTCCTTTATATTAACTACCGAATCATAATTCTCCAGTAAGAAGACAATTTTTCGGATTGTTTTTGTTTACGTCAAGGTGATTTAACTTAATCAAAGATACCAAACGTGTACATGGCCACGTGTATATTCAATAGATCAGTTAATTCGAAATTGAATTTAAAACCAATTTTTGAAAATTAAGCAAATTATGAACCGGAGAAAGAATTTAGAAACTGATGGAGATCTCAACAATGCATTATTTCAATTTATTAGTGCTGAGTTCAGAAATAATAAGTTTGAGTCCTAAATCATGATTGCCTCGAGGTTTAGATTTATTTGCACGTAATAAACAAATCCTTTTTTTATTTTTTTGTTCTCATATTTTCCAGCAATAGAATATAATGATTATTTAATATGACTGAACATAAAAAATTAGTGCAAAGTGAACAACTGAAAAAAAGAATTTAAATTCTTATTTTTTGTTAATAAACAAAATGTTTACTTGTCAAATTATTTTAAATTATTTCCATACCTGTGGTCCATTTTATTTCATTCCTTGGAGTGGGGTTCATTTGTGTGGTGATTATTTTGAATAATTAATTGATGCTCAAATCTTTTTATAATTGTTTAAAAACGGCAAAAATTAGTTATTAACATGATTTAATTGCATTCTTGGGAAACTCAAATTTAATTTACATTTTCAGATATCGGGCAAATTAATATTATTGCTCCTCAAAAATATTTGTCCTTTCATTAATTTATTAAAAAACTTTATAACAATTAAAAAAGAAAACAAAAAATATTTGGTAGTAAGTATGTATTGACTATGAACTTGTAAGTAATCTGATTGGTGAATAGTTTGTTTGTCTGTACATCTAGGTATTTATACTTTCAATCTATCTCCGAACCCAGTAGGGTAAATAATAATGATAGATGTTATAATTTTAGACTCTTACCTACATAATTTCATCCACTAAGCTTATGTTCTTGCATGAAAATTATAGGTAACGCTTAATTAGTTTTATTAAAAGACAATTCGCATAGAAAAAAACACTAAACACTATGTTAAAATAGATATAAGCGGAAAGCCAAAAAGGGACGGATAAGAAAGTAGAACAACTTTAATAACTCAAAAATTAAATCAAATTAATAGTGAGCTTTTTTTAATAAAAATCTGTAACTTTGTACATTATAAAGTGTTTTTTAATCAATGTTGTTCCACTACAAGTATTACTATTCTATTTAAGTTACGTAAAAAGGCCACATAAAGTAAAATCGTTGGATTTCGTTTTGTAAAGAATCATACAGCTAAATTTTGACCCTAAAAACCGCAAAACCACATTGTACATTCCTTTTATTTATGATCCTTTTAAACCGACAATTACACAAAGATTACAGCCTAATTTGCTTTCGTCCCTTTTTACATTTTCAAATCCTAACATGCGAGACAGGATCAAAATAAAATTAACACAATTAAGATGGATGTCATGTAACGTTACCCGGGCTCGTTGTTTGTTTACGGAAGGATATCGAGTAAAGTTTGGAAAATTTGAAAAGGAATATTTACAAGGGACACTGACAACCTGTAATAAGAACAAATTGCGTAATAAAATTACACTCATTAAAACTTATTACAACAGACTTTTATCTCCATTATAACTTTAAAAATGTTCTTATCGTAAATTCTGCGATATTCAGATTATACATTAAAAAGATATATTGCTCTTTTTGTATTATGTTTCAAACACTAAATTATATCATGAGTTTCTATATAACAAATATATATTGTATATTATAAATATTTCATGATTTTTGCCAAAATTATGTGTACTTCTGAATTTACGAAGGTAGTATTGGGTTTTTATATTTTAAATACGTATCGTTTAATAGAAATTATCATTGTTTAATATAAATTTATTTTATCCGGATGCTGTAATCACACGATGAACCAGTATAATAAAAAAAGCTGATACCGATTCTAGTTATTTCCTCTCTTGTGATAAAGCTTATAATAATTTATGATAAGTTAATAATATTGAGACGATTAGCATTAAAGATATGTTCGGTGTTAGCGTGAAATTTATGCGTGTTGTGGTTATAAAAACTTTATATTTTTATTTAATATAATAAGAATAATTCAGCTGCATTAACTATGGCTCAGTGATATAGTTATTTGAACCACTACTGAATTCGGAGAGCAAACCCCATTGAGTTTGGACATATATTTGTTATAACATTTTCTTATATCGATAAAATATTGCAATGAAAAATTGAAACTACATGTAATCAGATTAGAATATCTACAATGGCTTGGAGTCAGCGCAGACTTTAGGTCCTTCTAATGTTGTTTTAAAAACTATCATTTTATTTGGAATCACCAGTAGAATTGTGGCGAAGAAACCAATAGTTCGCAAAACCCAATTATTGTTAAGTTAAAATCTAATTTGCATTATTTCGTCAACAAATAAATGCACAACTTTAAACCTAAGATTGATTTGTAGGATTATTAAGTAGTATCCCAAATAATACCTTTTATTTGTATTTTATTTTGCAGAGAGGAACTAAGCTTTTAAATTACATAGCAACGTATTTTGATAGCATATGTATGTTTGTTCTTTTCTAATCGAATGCCTGTTTTTACAGAAATTATAATTATTATTTTGTTCATACAATAAATCTTGCCATAGCTGTAATTTTGTTTCGTAACGTCTTAGTAAATAAGTGTATCATAAATGTGGTTAGTTGTTAGTCTATGTCGCGAGTGAGTAATTCAGATGAGCGTATATTTTTTAATTACTTGGATATAAACTCCTTTTGCAATCAATATTACTAATAGGAAGCGGAAAAATTAAATTCATTTTAAAGTTCTAAATCTAAAGTTTTATTTTATATTCCCTGTGGAATTTATGATAAATTTATTTACAGTATTACTTAAAATCACTAAAATATTTTGCGCCATCTCAACTTTTTATTCGAACTAAGTAAACAGGTTGAGAATCTTTAAATTAATAATTTTTCGCGGACGGGCTGATGACATCTTCGAGGTCGAACATAACGTACATTCATTAGTATAATGACATCCGAGTGCTAAAATCCCAGTGAAGATGTGTGAGTTGGTTCAAACGAAGCGTGATGACGTGACGCGACGCAGATGTGTCTGGCATATTTAATATTCGGACACATTTTACGTTTACGATTTTGAAGATTGCAACAATTTTGTGCAATGCAAATTTGAGTCATATAATTGCTAAATTAATATGTGCAGCAAATGTTCATGGGAATATTTTCTTTTAAAGGGTTCGTTTTAATATTTACGACTTTAGATTCAATGAAAGTAAAGCCAAATGGAGCGTTAATTGTGAAGAAAATCAAATTAATTTCGTTCCTGGCTTGTTAGTACATGTAAATATAACTTCATAATTATTTTGATACCACATCGTGAATAAAATATTATTTAAATAGAATGTTGATATAAATACAGCATATATTGCATAAATACAGGAAAATATGATACAGAACATATTTTACTGTTACTGTAAGGGATTAAACCTGCCTGTTTAGTTTTAGCACAGTTTTCGTTGTGTAGTTAATTCGTGATTAAATTTAATATTTATATGGTGGATAAGAGGACGTTATTCAGTTAAGTAATGTAACGAAATAATGTGGATCAGTAAATGTTGTGTTTTCAAATATTGGCGTAAAAGGAAATTTTAATAATAGAAATTATTTGTATTATCTGTTAATCCATACATGGACAAGTCATTTTTTTATGTTAATATGTTTGAAGCACTTTATTGTTATCTCGATTAGGCTAATGGTTACCATCTTTTTGACCAAAAAATTAGTTTATATAACTTATAAGGGAATAGTAACCAAAATACTTAATATTTGTTTATATTATATTATATATTTGTTTTATTATAATTATTTGTTTTCTATTTGTTATTAATAGGTACATTAGGACTAAAAATGTCTTTTTATAGCATTATAAACTTTTGTACAGTATTATAAAATTTTTAAAAACAGTCGATATGTCGTAGGTTACCTTGCTGTTTGCATACATTTCAGGGTGTCATTATGACCTTCAGCATAATAAATTTGTTTCGGACTTTTTGCAATACATTCATTAGGTCAACCAGTTAAAAAACAAGTACATTCATTGCATATTATTTAATAATCAATATTTTCAATTATTAACAAAATGGTTTAAAAATGGTGCAGGAGGTACCATATTTTTTTGGTATCTACCTCAACCAAGATATATCAAATAACAGTCATAATATGCACGCTGCACCCTACAGTGCGTCGGCCAACAATGCAATAATACTGAGCTATAGCTTCTTTGCCATTAAAATTATTATTTATTAAAATATAGATAAAGTATGTTTTATGACTGACATGCCTCCTTTGGGTTCTACCTCTTAATATCTATATTTTCTCAATATCTACTAAGTTCAGCTCTCTTAATATATCTACCTTCTACCTCCCAACCTCTCGTACTTTGGTGGTGGTCCTACCCGAAGGTGGTGTACCTCACGGTACCCTTCAATTATATAGGAACCATTAGTTTTAAAACGTTCTCCACATTTCTATATTTGTTTTTTGAGTGGACTATTTCATAGGATCTAATCAAACGTTATATAGAATTCTTCATTTTCGATCGATCAGCTTGGCAGGACGACTAACTAATTTGTCGTCGAGTGCATGCTCAAACAGTACAATACAGTAACCTGAATAAAATTACAGGTAATTCAAGTAATTTATTTGATGACTCGCTACTCTGATGATGTATATAATTTGTATGCATTATTTACAGACATATTTAGCGGCCGAATAGATAATTGTCAACAGAATTTCTTGCGATGAATACCCATACGATAGCAGAGAATATTCTGGTCGAGTCCGTTAACTCTTTCAACTTAACGGTTTTACTTTCGGTCTCACGAAGATTATCGTTTTTTTGACTCCTAATTTTTTTTAACTTTCCTTAGGGTTCTGGGCCTTAAAAGAAAAAAAAATAAAATGTATTAGACCCCTTACTTGTCTGTCTGTCTGTCACAGTCGGTTTTCTGACAAAGCGCCTTGAAATTTGGCATAATAATAATAAATTAACCGGCGCACACCTCAATGGCCCTGACAACTAACAAAATATGTATATGTATTTTCAGGGTGCAAATTAATTACTTGAAATATTTTTTTTTAAATTCCGTATATAGTGTTGGGTTTCGTTTAGAAAAGTTAATAAGAAAGGTCACAAAATTCAATTTTTCATAACTTTAGGTAGTATACCATCAAAGATATAGTGAAAAAAACGCAAAAAATATGTCCGTTTTCTTCTTATTTTCGAAACTGCTTAGTCCAAATTTATTGACTTTCTAAAAGCCCACGCAAATATTGTAGAAATATAATAGCGATTTTTCTAGATCTTAAAATTTCTGAAACATGTTTATAAGGCTGTGAAATATATAGTTGGCAGTATATTCAGGTTGTGAAAACTTCATAATTTTTTGATTGTTTGATAGACATAGTATTTAGAAGTGCTATACATACTCAAATATTTATAAGCGCACATTACTCATATAAACAAATTACTTACGTAAACAAATACGAGAATAAACACTCAATATTCAAATAGTTTTAAAGAAAGAAAAAGGAAACACATCCAGGAAAAAATTACTCTTGGTTTTACTTATGACATCATTTTCTTATTTGAAATAATAATACTAGGCAAACAATTTATTGCATTCATTTCATCTGACTTTCGTTTTCCTTGGATTTAAAATATTTTTTAAACTTAACTCAGTAAATAATTTTTTAACTAATTTAATTAAAATGCAAATTAATAAAATATTTAAGATGACGAAGAAGAATGGTACAACATATGAATATTTAGAAAAGTCGAAAAGTTACTACATTATTTACTTAGTTAATAGTAATAATACTAGACAAACAATTTATTGCATTTATTTCGCCTTAGATTCAATTATTTTTGTGTTAATTAAATGATTTTTTAAACTTAATCAAGAAATTAATTTTTAACAAATGGTTGGTTACCCAAGAATTTAAATTATTGAAATATCTAGGATTGTGAAGTAGAATGGATTACACTAATATTTAAAAAAGTCAAAAAGTATATATAAACCAAAAGAGATGCACTAATTCTAGTTTTCATCATCATTTCAGACATTTCATTGATTTAAATTCTTTGGTCGGTCAGCCAGCCAGCAAGGTGGCCAGCCAGGCGACCAGCAAGGGGTCAGTCAGGCGGCCAGTTAGCCAATTAGCCAGCCAGTCAGCCAGCTAGGCTACAGCTAGATAGATTATATAATAAAATTTTTAACGGATTAAGTCTCCACTACAACATCTATCTTTTCAATTTTAAATAAATTAGTATTATAAAGTTTAGTTAAATTTTTCGAAAGTAAAATTTAACACACTCTTTGTTTTATGCAGTCGGTTAATATTTTGAACAAAAGAACATTTAAGGACACGTATAATTACAATTTATTCTATTATTTTGTTTTTGTCTGTATTTCGTAGAAAAAGATCAGCCCATGCATCACCGATGATGCAGACGGTGAAATGTAATTTATATTAAATAATTTTAAGTAATAACACTGAATAAAGGGCGAAAATATTGTTTAAAAAATAAAGATTTTTTTCATTAATTAAATCGAAAATAAAAATATTGTTTATGTGAAAATATGTAGTATGTGGCAAAATAGAGTAAAAAATTAACAATTCGAAAGAGAATTCCTCGGACAATCATTCGGTGTAAATAGTTTTAAATCATAACTATCGAATTTCTGAGCTAACTTAAATTCAAGTTTTTCTGTGATTTATTTTTTAAAAAAATACTTTTGTATGATTACTTATAACTTTTTTGATACTGTTAGGGTATCGTAACTCAAACTGAAGAAACCTTATAAGTTTACTCACGTGTCTTTTGTATCTGTCCGTCTGTCATACCCAATTTTTGCAGAAATTTGACACAATTGTACATTAACCTACGTATTTTTAAACTTAATAACTTTTTGTAAAATATTCATGTAAGAAGTAAAAGTGGGGTAAAGAAATTACTCAACTTTTAAATATGTTATGTCACATGGAGTATTATTTAAACGAGCCCATTATGATTTTTTTTTTATTTTAAATTGCATGTTTAAAGAGATATTCTAAAAAAAAATATTTGAAAATAGAGCACTACCCTCTCTCTTATTTCCGATACGACTAAACTAAAATCATGAAAAAAGGGTCGATAAAACCTGACCAGAATATTGCGAGAAAACTATAGCTATTATTGCAGATTATATAATTTTCGAAACTTGCATCATGTTTTTACGCCAGTGACGGATGTTGTAAGCAATATATTTATATCGTAGAAAACTAATATGTATAGCTTGCTTAATTGTAAAACTATGTGCTCCTAAATGTTTACAAGCACCTAATGTATACAAAGCCGTCGTAGTGTGAGTTCTATTATTATAAATAAACTATTCTTTCCAATATTAAAATATTTAATTATTCTATGATTATATTTTACGAATAAAACGATTATTGTAATTATCTAGATTTGATTTAGTAAAGGAAATAAATTATATATCACATCCAAAATATTATACATGAGATTGTTATGGTTTTATAAAAAAAATTAACCTAGGTATACTTTAGTTTCGTTGACAGAAATCAATATTATGCAAGTGAAAATTGAATTCGCTTTCTTCATTGATATGACCACAACATAAACTGATTTTGTTTTAGTATTTTATATTAAACAGGCGTCTCGGTAACTCGGTGACCTCAAAGGACATATTGGGTGATTAGTAAGCAAATTAAACCTTGCCTATCGCAAGATGCCTACAAAATGCGAAGAATGTTTCATTAAAATCCTGAATTCGATTGGACCGAAAATTTAATCCAATGACAGTGTCTTTTCAAGTTTCCTACCCAACAATTTCCGGCTACGAAAATTCAAATATTGATCCGCTTTGTAAATATAATTACTTTCAATTAGGCAAGAAGATGATATTGTACATAACATCGTGTCTCTTGTTTTATTTAAAATTTATATTTTTTTGTATTGATTTATGATAACAAAATAACGGTGGTTAGGTTTTTTATTGTAATTATTTCTTAAGGTAAAAACATTTTTATCGTCTTGAAGAAAATTGGTGGCATTTGCGAGTCGAAAAAGTTGTTTTTTTTTAATGTTTTCACCATTTTCAATTAAATTATCCAAAACTCCACTTTTGAATTAGAAATATTTAAAGTAATATGCGCAAAAAAATACAGAAATCAAAATTCAATTCAGCGCCATCTATTTGATACATAGTAGAATGTTAATAATTTTTTTAAAGAAATTTAAATTTCGTTTTCTAATATAAATACTAAAAACACCATATTCTAGTAAAAAAATTACTGGAGGTTAGCCTACCTTATCTCAGTTCAGGTTGTATACCTATGTCTTATGAGAAAAAATAAACTTTAATTAATTAACAATATTTTGTTATTTAATATACTGAAATATAGAACCAAATATACAATTTTTCAAAGAAATATTTGTTAAGATATCTTGACGCATGGAGATTCGAATAGTATTATGGGCTATAGATGGGTACAGACTTAAGACCATTTTTATTTTTCCCATAACTGATACAAAAAAAATTTAAAGGCAAATGTCATAGTATTTTAAAAGATCTATTTAATGACATATCACTTGCAAACTTTAATTTGCAAGTTTGCAAGTGATATGTCAGATTTTATTTGTGTGATGAAATTTTGGCAAATTTCTCCATTTTGAAAATATTGGAAAAATGTGTTTGTTCCTTAACGAAATTGGCTTAGATTTTGATGCACGTTATTTTTGTGTCTAGTTTTATTCTAGTTGAATAAAAATTTTGCAAAAAAATAATAATGTAAAATCACACTGCGCCCTCTAGTTGATTCTAATAAAAATTTAAGAATAAAATTCATATTAATGTCATTACATAAATAACACATAGCTATTTTTAGTATAAACTTTTTATTATTTTTTGATCGGTGGTTATTTTCGTAGTGTAAAATTTTCCACTTAGTTGAAATGTTATATAAAAAAAAAGAAACGAATAAATGAATTAGCCAAATTTCCGTTAATGAATGCAGTCAAATATAAAAACCAATGTATTGTTTCTCAATGGAATTTATTAAAATTAAATGAAATTTTATCGAGATATTTCTAGTATTATGGTCGTTTGTATTGAAATAGAGTATCCATATATAATAATATTTCTCGATCATCGTCTGCTTCAAAATATGAGTCTGCGAAACATTTTGTAGTAGCTCCGCGGTGGAAATACTGAAAATATTTTAAATAATGTAAAACCCCTTTACTTTTTCACTCACTATTAAAATGTGAAAAATATCTGGATGACAATTTTTGGCAAGTATACAACACTATTTCGATCAAGTAAGTTTAATGTATTGAAGAGATATAGAGGGTCTAGTTAATTGTTTCAGGTCGGTGAAAGGTATACTAGGCAAAATACTTAAGCATGTTACAAAAAACAAAATCAACATTCGTAGTTTCATAGAAATACTATGTAAACCTAAATAATTAAACTTTTATAAGTACTGAAATGTGTACGCGACATTCTTCGTCGGACTTCTACTTGTACTTAAGAAAAACGGGCGTATTTTTATCACTAGATGAAAATTGAGGATTACCTATTTAAGTTTTTAAATTTACAAGTAGAAAATTTACTGACTACAACTTTTGATTTTTCATATAGCTTTTTCATTTAAAATTTCTACTTTATAAAACGATTAGCTTAGAATTGAAATCTTTATATTTTTTAGAATTTGAAATATGTCTCTATACATGAAGGATATCACAAATTTACGAAAACCAAGGAAAACACAAACAAAAATGAATTGCACTTATAATTTTATTGCGGAAAAGCCTCTTATGTAATACGTTATTTTACAATTACGCAAGGAGTAAAAAGAAAGGAACGAAATGTGAATAAAGACAAAATATTCCGGGGATTTTGGGTAATGTTATGAATAACTTTGCCGTTATGCTCATCTAAATTCTATGAGCCATATTTGAGTACTTCGAAGAACAGGGAGTGGACATTAAATCTAAACATGTGAAATTATTTTGTTGGTATTTTACTTCGTTATACGTTATTTTTCATTTCGACTTTTTAGAATAAAACAATTTAAAAAAGTAACCTCTGAATTTTAATTATTAATAAATGCGTCTCTTATCTGTTGACTGACTGTCAATTTAGTGCTTAAAGGATTTTATTGACATGCTATGTTTTACAGTTGTATTATTTTTCAGTTATTAAACTATACCTTGTAGTTGAATTTGTCGAAGGTTTGTATTAATTTGTGGGGCGAATAAACATTAAACAAGCTATTACACTTTTGATTTTCATTATTACTTTCAAAATTTATGTTAAAAGTATGGTGTAACTTAAAACACGCACTACCTTCATTATTACTTATGATAAATATTTATAGAATTTTTAATATCATCCTTCTCCTTTCGAGTAAAATAAATTAATGTTAACTCTGGGGTTTGTACACGACGCGACACGTTTCTATGTAATGTAAATGTCGTTTCTTTACGAGAAGGATGGCTCGCTGCTGGATAAGGGGGGGGGGGTGTTCTCCTTGTAACCATAGTGTGAGGATGATAAACGAGTTTTAATTTTAATTAATGATGCATTTGTTTGATATTAAGTTGTCGTTTCAGTCAAAAATTTAACTTCGTGAAAATAGTTGTGGTTAGAATTATTTCGTTATGTATTGTTTTTTCTGTCGACCACATTGGGCTTAATACTTTTGTTTCGCCTTTTGAGTTATCGTGTTTGTGTTAATTTTTGAATTTATTAACTCTTGACGGCTTCGCATGAATTTGAATTTTCTGACCACGTAACTTCTTTAGCTACCATGTTCTCTAAAGTGTTTATTTAATATTAAGAGTTACATAAATAGTAGTTCATATCTATCATTTCAAAACGTTAATAGAGTTGTGTCTGTACAATGAAGGTATTTAATAAAAATATAGTGTTTAGGATCATCTGAACACAAAGTGTATTTTTTCAAATTTCTGACCGTCTTGTCCGGAACTTTGATAGGAATAATTAAATTAGAATTTAGGCTGCCCTTAATCATCATTATTATTTTTGATAAAAATTTATAGAATTTGTAATAATATCCTCCTCCTTTCACGGAACATAAATTAATATTAACTGTTGGGTTTGTACACGACGCGAGAGTAACGTAAAAGTCGTAAAAAGTAACGTAAAAGTCGTCTCGTTACGAAAAGAATGGCTCGTTGTTGGTTAATGGGGCTCTCTTCGAAGCGATGGTATGAGGATTATAAACAAGTTTTAATTTTGATTAATGATGCATCTGTTTGATATTAAGTTGTCGTTACGATCAAAAACTTAACTTCACAAAAATAATTTGTTGTGGTTAGAATTATTTCGTTATGTATTGTTTTTTTTCTGTTCACCACATTGTGCTTGATACTTTTGTTTCGTCTTTTTGATATATACCATTTGTATTAATTTTTGAATTTATTAACTCTTGACGGCTTCGCATGAATTTAAATTTTCTTATGCAGTATTGGTGTAGGATTTACTGTTTTATTTTTCGTACTGACTACGTAACTTCTTTAGCTACCATGTTCTCTAAAGTGTTTATTTAATATTAGGAGTTAAATAAATACTAGTTCATATCTATCGTTTCAAAACGTTAATATAGTTGTGTCTGTACAATGAAGGTATTTAATTAAAATATAGTGAAATATATTATATAGGATCATCTGAACACCAAGTGTATTTTTTCGAATTTCTGACAGTCTTGAACGGAACTTTGATAGGAATAATTAAATTAGTATTTAGGCTGCCTTTAAGCGGCATCATTATTATTTATGATAAACATTTATGGAATTTGTAATAATATCCTTCTCCTTTCACGCAACATAAATTAATACTAACTTTTGGGTTTGTACATGACGCGAGAGTAACGTAAAAGTCGTAAAAAGTAACGTAAAAGTCGTCTCGTTAAGAGAAGGATGGCTCGCTGTTAGATAAAGGGGATTCTCTTCGAAGCGATGGTATGAGGATGATAAACAAGTTTTAATTTTGGTTAATGATGTTGCATTTGTTTGATATTAAGTTGCCGTTTGAATGAAAAACTTAACTATATAAAATTACTTTGTTATGATTAGCATTATTTCGTTATATAATATTTTTTTCTGGCGACCGCATAGTGCTTGACACTTTTGTTTCGTATTTTGATTTACCGCGTTTGTATTAGTTTTTGCATTTATTAACTTTTAATGGCTTCGTATATAATTTGTATTTCGTTATAGAATTTACTCGTTTCATACTGACCGCATACCTTCTTTAGCTACCATGTTCTCTAAAGGGTTTATTTAATATTAGTAGTCGCATAAACAAGAGCCCATATGTACTGTTATAAAACGGTACAGAATTGTGTCTGCATATTGAAGGTATTTGAGAAGAATAATATATTACTTAGGATCATCTGAACACAAAGTGTATTTTTTCGAATTTTTGACTATCTTGAACGGAGCTTTGATAAGAATAATTTAATTAGAATTTAGGCTGCCCTTAACAAATATTTTTTCAAGATGTTTTGTCTGTCTTTCTATCTTTTTCTTTATCTATATGACTGTTTGTTAAAATCTGCAAGGCTGATTTGAACTAAAGTTTCACCGAGATAATTCTTAAGGTATGTATCAACATGGAAAGTATTTTTTATTCAAAGTTCCCTAATAAATCCATTTATTAGCACTCAGGGTAAGCGCGCAGGCTTACAAATAATGACTGGAAAATAAAGAAAATTGTTACAGCGATTTGACTTAAAGTTTAAGATGAGATATAGAGTACTTTTATTTTGGTTGCGGATTCGTTTGACATTAAAATATTATTATTCGAGAAAAACTCAGTACACTCAGTAAAAAATGTAAGTGAGTGAAACTGCGGGGAAAAGTTAGCAGTTGTATAAATTTCTAATTTCTCATATTGTAATAAAGAAAAGGTTTATTTAGTTTATCAGGTGATATGATAATATATAATATAAAAATAATATGAAGAACTCAAGTTTATGCATCACTATGCTACAATTGTTTTAATGAACCATAATCTATGTAATATGTGAGATTCCTTTAAACAGTGTATACAGCAAAATAGTATTTTTCGGTTATATTTTAACAAGATAAATTATTTTGTACATAAACATTTATAAATAAATATTTGAATTCAATACTTTATCGGATATAAACATAAACTCGCTGGTATACAAAGAACTTGAAAAATAGCTTGGATGTTCTTTTTCGAAATTTAAGTCCCAGTTGAGTGAAATATTACAGTGCAGAAACTTAAGTAGTCTAGCGCAATAACATTATTAGTCACCCCTAAAGCCGGAATAACACTCTATAACTAATGTGATCATCGTAAATACTACAAATATCGAAGTCATTTCGAATAATTTGATTTGAATAAAAATAATAATGTCAGATAATAATTACCCAGGTCTAAAGCTTTCATCGTAGATATTATCTTATCAGAACCAATGGAAAGTATGAAAATAATAGAAAATTTTACATTCAAGTGAATTAGTAAATTTCGTCATTATTATTGCTAAAAAGTCAGATTAATCGAAAATTTATCTTCATTCTTCAGATTTAAAAGAGAGTTTAATTGGAGATGGTTATCCATCAAAAAGTTTGACTTGCTCTGTCTTTGCGGTGTTTTGAATACAAATTCACCGTACATGAAGAATGTTGCTTATACTAAGCGATGTCGCGACTGATGAAGTGAGCGATGCCATAAGAGGCGTACCCATATACGCCTGTTATAGCATCACTAACATCCCAAGCATTGCAGACAGTCAGAACAGAAGAGTTGTCATACCGCAAAAATAAGGTCATATAACCAGATTGTCCTTGATGACACATGGGTTGTACCTTATTCGGCCGTTTTGTCAAATATATTAAAGGGTATTAAGTATATTTGCAAACATTTGCCTATTAAGTATATTTGCAAACACATCAATGAAAGAAATAACCAAGTTACATTAAGTATCACAAACGATTGCAATGAAATTATGGGATACCAAACTGGACATTTCAATAATTAATTCGAAGCTATCTGGCGTATATTTAAGTTTCTTATACATAAGCACCACCCACCACATGTATATCTTAATGTTCATATCGAAGGAGATCAGTGGGTATATTTTAATTCTGATAACGTCAGACACCGATTGGAGAATCTGAGACAGACAACTTTGTTAGCTTTCTCCCCACTGTGTGTAATGGAGAATCTTGCAAAAAATCTCCTGTGTAATAAACCTTCTTACTACACATACAATCAGAAACATGGAAAATTCAACCGTCGACAACGTTGTGTTTCTGTGGACGGTGAAATGGGTGTTTTTAAGGAACATGTTCTCGGATGTCGGATGGAGTTCACTTGAATATAACTGAATACTATCATTCTTTCGTGCTTTTATGCGTTGTGCGGGGGCGTATAATAAAAATAAATTATAAATATCATATACATATATAAAGTGGTTGACATTATGGTGTAAACATTTGAGCCAAGAAAATATATTGTATTTGGGAGGAGGTCCATACTCCAAGTGTAAGTTTCAACTTGATTTTTTTTTAAAAGTATTCATAAATAATGTGCCGGAAAATCTATAATACCTAAAGAATATACGAATTTGTTTTAAAAGCAGAATTATCGGTAAAGTTTACAAGAAAATTTATACGAAAGAAAATTTATTAAGGATTAATTCACTTCTTTGCTTGACTTCTGATGTTTAAATCAACTTCTTGTACTACTGCTGTTGTGAGAACCGATCTGTTTCCATCTAAAATTACATTATGTAAAGATATAGGGGAATGTTTAAATGTAATGTAGACACTGGAAATTGGAATTTTGAATATTACGTGGCATGAGATTACTAACATGTATGGAACATGTTAGTAATCTCATGCCAAGTGCAGAGAGTGGTGCACGCAATTTGCCACTGAGAAGTAAAAGAGATAATAACATTTTCACACACAGGGAAAGTCTTTTATGGAACCAGTATTGTTGATTTATATTATGTCATACTTTATATAGAGAACGTAATTCGAAATTAAATTTTGAATGGACATTTTGATTCGGTTGGTTTGATGTTATCGCTACGTTTAAGCTGTTTTTAACATAAAAAAATTTAAAATGATTAAGTTCTTCAGATGGTTACCATTTTTTATTGAGAATTAGAAAAAGAAAAGTAGTTATGCTTAACAATAAGAATATATCCTTATTTTAAATAAAAATTGAATTTTGTTTCATCACATGATAAAAGCCTAAAATTTTATTCCAGCTCTAAAGATTTACTTTTTGGAAGAACGTAAGGTATATGATATTATTGAGAATAAGTTTAAAGTATGCCTAATCATATTTAAAACTTTCTTCTATTTGAATAACTTATTAAAAAATCACAAACAATTTTTCTTATTTTCAAAATAAAGTAGTTTTATTGAACACAGCAGAATTCTGTGTTAACAGTATGAAATTAATAAATCAGGAACATTTTTAAATCAATATCTCATATTAAACATTATATTTCTGAACAGATCAATTATATTATAATTCCATTTGATTCATGAGAACGTTGAAAGGTTAACGAAATTAAACTACACACAAAGCTATCAAAACCATTACAATATTTTTTTTCCAAGTAGTAATTTTTTACTTCTACCCTTTTCTGATTACCACACAGTATAAAATCAAACAGGACAGATTAAATTTGCAATAAATTGATTTTATTGTTTTCTGATATGTGCCTCTTTAATGAAAGGACTTCTAAAATCAAAAATTATGCATGAAATATGAGATAATTAATTTTCATCCCTCTCCCGCAATGTCTAATTAAACAGGGAACCACGAAAAGTTCAGGGACGCTGGAGATGCACTCGAAATAAATTTAACACCAAATAAGTTTAGATTAAAAGGAGTCACACAATTTTTGTGGGACTTTTTATTTGTTTTTGTGGAAGGACACCGGAAAAGGTCGTGTAATGTTTAAAATTTATTATTAAGGACGATGGATGATCAATGTAAAATCGTGAGCATCGTCATTAAATTAACATTTACTTAATTTTGTTTGGTAAGCAGAGTATTTTTAAGCTTTGAATGCAAGGAACGTAGGTTCTAAAGCAATTTCTTGAATATGTCAAAGCAGACAGACTAATGCAAACTTTTTGCTGTTTGTGTATGTAACTTCGATGTGTATCCATTTTCTTGCAACTCACGGTTTTCAGATGGAATGGAGTATTTACTAATATTTTTTAAATTCGTTGTAAAATTAAACCATTATTTTAATCATGATTGAATTAATTATAAATAACAAAAATTGTTTCAATCATAAATAAAATGAGGCAATCATTGGTGGTAATAAATTTTGCGTAGAAAGTAATGCATAAATATGAAATAAAATGGGCGCTTATGATAAAAAAATGGCAAGCACAAACGAAATTGTCGCTTGTCCCTATTTTTTATTACCTAGTCCAATCAAGTTCTAAGCTCTTTAATTAATGCCAATAGATTAACATCTTTTTAAATTAAAATTAATATTTTCCTAAAGCTGTGTTATTTAAAACAATGATTTTTATCACATTTCGAAAATTGTTTTTCTGCAATCTATGTAATATGATAATTAGTAAATAAAAAGAGTCATAATAACTAAATATGTGTATCATTACAAATTTTATTAATACTAGAATTTTTATTGGAATTTTAAAATACCAGTTGAAACTTCAAGCAAGTCTATTTTTTTATTATTACAACGATTGAAACTAATTAAATCGTCAATTCTTAATCGTATTACATAGATAGCAGAACAAATTGTTTTTCTGCTATCTATGTAATATGATAATTGGTAAATAAAAAGAGTCATAATAACTAAATGTGTATCATTACAAATTTTATTAATACTAGAATTTTTATTAGAATTTTAAAATACCAGTTGAAACTTCAAGCAAGCCTATTTTTTTATTATTACAACGATTGAAACTAATTAAATCGTCAATTCTTAATTTTGATTATTTCGTTAGTTTTACTTTTTAATCATCAACGAAATATAATTTTGCCTTACACTGACCTATGGCTTAAAGAAAATCGAATCTGCTGCCTTGTCTAACTGTTTTATCTCAATAACTCATATTATTTTTACTCGTTACATTAATTATTATGCACTGTTTCTTGGTTCCATTTTTAACAAATATTCTCAATGATAACTGATGATATGAAAATTAATTTTCTACATAACAATATTTACTTTGACAAAAATATCCAAAGTTGTTTTTTTATTTACCGTAGTGAAATAATTAGCATTTAAATGAATAGCATAGCAGATCGGCTAAATGATCTCCATATCGTTCGTCTTTCTGGGTTTGCATATGTCCACTTTTTGTTACGTCTTGAAAATATTTAATTTTCCTTATGGTGGCGATACTGTTTTTAGAATTTATGAATTTTGATAACGCATACTACGTTATAATGAAACTATTTTAAATAAACTAAATATGTGAAACTATTTTCTTATTATTGAAATGAAACTTCGTTAGGTGTATCTGCATGCATTTTCTGAGTAGTAAACGAAATTGAGCCGTCAGTTTCGGATCGGTGACGCTAAATCGGGTAAACTCGGCTCTCTTCGGCATTGGCTAAGCCAGTTCTAAATTCAAAAATGTTGAAATATGGTCAATTGAATGTGCACTACATTGTTTTAGTTAGTTCACGTGTCTCCGTCTCGTCTCGGTGAATGTATAGGTGGTAAACGACTACAATTTTGTATTTATTTTTATTACGCATTTTGATTTATTAAAAAGAAAAAATAAGCCCGAATAGCCAACATTAAATTGTATTAAGTGATTCTGGTGTAAATTGATTGATTATATGTTGATTTAGTGTATGAAGAAGTTTGTTATATGTAAAGTTTTATGGACGCGTTATTTTTCAGTAACAAAACTACGGCCTCTAGTTGAATTCGTTGCACGCTTTGAGAGAAATTGTAAAAATCGATAAAAAAAATTCCGTAACTTTAATACAACTTTTTAACATGCTTTAACTTAAAATATTCACCATCATTATTATTTGTTATACACATTCATAGAATTTGTAATACTTCATTTTTTAATTTTTTCTTCCTTTCAAGTGAAGTCGGTTAATACTATCCGTGGGGTTTATACACCACGCGAAGTGCAGAAAAGTAACGTAAAAGTCATCTCGTTAAGAGAAAGATAACTCGCTGTCAGTTAATGGGGGTCCTCTTCGAAGCGATGGTGTGAGGATGATAAACGAGTTTTAATTTTGATTAATGGTGTTATATTTGTTTGATATTAAGTTATCGTTTCAGTCAACTACAGTGAAATTATTCGTGGTGCATTATTACCATTATTTCATTAAACATCTCTTTGCCGAGTCGGTCGCGCTGTGGTTATCTGTATTAAAATTTTGTTCTTGCTTTTTAACTTAGTGCATTTTTACTTTTTGAATTTATTAGCTCTTGCTGGTTTAGCATAAATTTAAATATATATATATATATATATATATATATATATATATATATATACATATATGTATATACTAGGTACAATGTTCACTAACAGATTAATAGTAGTATTTGAATAAATAGCAATTTGAAAAATAATGGGATATATTATTTAGATTTTTCTTAAGTCAAAAAGGTTATTTTAACTTTTTTTATCTACTCTCACGCACGAATTTAAAAAGAACTTTCTCTAGAACAGCCATTGAGATCCAAATTAAAATTTAGGCTACAATTTTATTTTACTATTTTTAGGGATGTTCCTCTGTTTATGCTTTTTATGTCTTTATCTTTTTTATCTGTTTGTCATGAGGGTAAATTACTAGACCGATTTGAATTAAATTTTCACTACGTTCAAGCTTAAGAAACGTATTAAAATATAAAATAATTTATTTTAAAATGTTCCCTAAGATATTCTAAATTCAATGATTATCACTCAATTTCTTCCCACGTAGGTTTAAAAATGAAAAACAGAAATAATTGAAACTGCAACTGCGACTTGATTTAAAGCTTAAACTAAAATATAAGTTAATAACCAATGTCAAGAAAGGAGTGAAATGCAATACTCATTTGTGCGTGTGGGTACGTGAGAGAGAAAGAGAAACCTTGACTTGACACCGATGCCAAAAATTTCAATCAGTAGCAGTATTTTGCAAATTTGTTTGGGTTCGGAAACGATTTTGTGAAGTTCCACCTATGTATACGAAATTTCATTATTTCACACTTTTCAGAGCGCTTCTTATTCCATTTTGGTTTCAGACTTCAAACAAGCTCAATTCTTTTTTAAAAAGTTTGCTGTTTTTTTATGAAGAAAGCTTTTAAGACAAACAATTGTTACCAGAAGGAACCTCAGAGAGAAAAATTAAAAACATATGTGAGCCAAGCCCAGGCAAAAGTTAGTGCATACATTTATAGATTAATGGTATTGGTGTAGTTATAAAAAACACGTGGAATCACATTTTCTCATAATATGATACTATCTAACATCGCGCTTAATTTTTTTTTAGAAATAGTAGTATTCCTAATCGATATTTATAGAGAAAAGTGTTTCCTTTTGGCAACTTTTTTATATTTGAAAGAAACCTAAGGCAAGGAATATGATTTCGCCAGAATTTTCTATTCAGTTCTTTTCTTACTTAAGGAGGTAGGAATGAAATTAATTTAATAAATTGTCATTGCGAGATACAGAAAAAATAATAAATTATCTACATTATCTATCAACTTTTATATATATGCATCTTAATTCTGTAATTTATCGTCCGTGAACACAACTTTTCTGATATACACAGAACTTCAAAAATATCTTGAATATACTACATTGAAATTTAAGTCACAGTTTAATAGATTTAACATCAGGACCAAAAATTCAAGTACTCAGCAAAGTAATATTCAATTTGGTCATCATTTATACCAAAATTGCGACAAGTATGAATTATATTCGATTTTATCATGGTAAACTTGCAAATATCTTAGCCATTTATATTAATTTGGTTTCAGAAAAAATGATAAGGTCAGATATTCACCGCCACTGAGTTCATTAGATTTTAACGATTCCTAAGTTCCCATCACATTTAAATGGACAAATTGCAAAAATTAATATCAATAAATTAGTAAAATGCGGAATAATATTCGTTAAAAGGCAGAATAATTTAAAAATGCTCTAAAATTTAATTTAATTAAAGTTAAGTTATACATTAATAAGTATCGAAGGAATTCTTTTAAAATTAGAGATGCTTAATAAGTAATAAGTGTCACTTGTTAAAAACAGCTTTGAAAATGGAATAGCGCTCTAAAATAATAGTTGGTACATTATATCTTAAAATCAAATATTATTAAACATTCAAATGCATAATATAAAAGATCTGAAAATATGAAGAGAGCTCTTGAATAGTTTAGGGAATTATATCTTGGAAACAAATATTATTAAAAAATTGTTTAAATATTTTCAATGTTCCGTTGTCGTTGCCATAGACGTTGATGTTACTTGCAAAAGAAAATTAAATGAATGTGGCTAAAAGGACCCTTTTTATTATATTAGCATACGTGTATTTTGTTGTGTCCCGTATTGAATGCGGCGGAATATTCTTTCCAGATTTTGTTTTTATCTGATATTACCTTATCTGATTTTCAGTTCCTGTTAAAATTCATATTGTAGTTTAAATTTGTAAAGGTCGAAGTTTTATTCGAGTACTATACTTATATAGTACTATATAGCAAAATAAATGAACTTTTATTTTTTATTATGCTGTATTTTATTCGACATGTTTCGAAGGGTATGTTAGATATATTTGTCAATGAATTTATACCAACTCAAATTTGTAAATGATCTCGCGTATTAAATTAAAGAAGAATAATATTATTATGGCAAAATAAACGTAACTATTGTTTCGAGTAATCAGCACTATAAGGAAATCAATTTTTCTTTATCGATTAAAAATCGGGTAAAAATATTAATTGATGTAGATAAATTGGTTCTGTTTTCTTTGTTTAAAAAAAGTGGGCCTGTTTTGGATAGTGTATTTTGGATGTCATAGCAGTTTTACTATTATTGAGAAGGAAGTTAAAAGTAAAAATGCAAATATTTATGCATCAAAGTCGGTAATGTTGTTTAACAGAATATATAATTTCAGCATAATTTAAATACGATATTATATTTCAAAAATAATTTGAAAATTTACTTGAAAAATTTCAATTAATTAAAATGTTCGTACAGCTAGAGTTCAATGAGTAGCCGGTTATTTTATCTCTCGAGCATCTCTCGTCATCTAAAACCGTGTTTAATATTTGTTATAATGAGTAATTCAAACACTAAATATTTAATATCTTTGCCGTCATTTGTACAACAATAATATGTTGTGTTTCAGAGTGTGCCTTCAAAATACACTTCCAAGATTAAAATTAGGAAAAAAACATATTTACTAAACAATTTAGTTAAAGTTTATCTAAAAATATAGCGATAGTTTTAAAAATTATTAGTATTCGACATTTCAAATATTTAAACGCCCACGAAAATAATTTCTGACCGTATTATAAAAATATTATAAAAAAAACAAAAAAAACTCTTAGGAAAAACATATGAAGTAATAAATTATAGGTTCATAATGAAAAACATTGGGCCATAAATCACAGATTCGCTTTGCGTATTAATAATATTTAAAAAGTTAAACTGTCAAAAAATTTACGAACAAAGCTCTTTTACAAAACGTGATAATAATTATGAAGGCAAAGAATTTATATATATACAAAATTAGGATCAAAGAAACTAAATAAATATATTCCTGCTAGTGGCAAACTGCTGTTGCGACTAACTCGAAACGCACTGAGAATTTCATACGGTTCATATTTTGATCCTCTAGTCAGTGCCTCGATAGCTTAAAATGTTTAGTTCGATAATATATCATCTTGACAGGTCTCCCTAAAGTACAAGGGTAATATACCTCTATTACTAAATGATAGCTGTGCGATAAAACCCCCATGAGGACGCGAGAGCTAGCTCGAATGACGAGTGACGTAGCGGCGGGCACGAAGCGACTCGGACGTGACTCGAGGTTATGATTTACAGCGGTGCGTTTAACGTTTTGAGGACCCGCAACAGTTCGCGAACGTAAATTTAGCGCATTTTAATAGTTACGTACGTCATATATATTTACCCCGGCGCGCTGTTGGTATTGATTTCCAGAAAATAGTGCCCATTGTTAATAGTTTTTAAAATTAACTTACGCAAACGATAAAAAAGCTTCTCAATCTATTTGTGTTCTGTTATTGCCCGCTGCTGATAAGACAGTAATTGCTTCCGCAAAACACTGCTTTTAGACACAGAAAAAAAACGGGCGGGTAGTAATATTATCGTAATTTTTTTCCGTGACAACGTCTTTTTTGGACTACCAGTCGAATACTTTCGTTTTTGCGTGGATACTGGAAATAAGAAATTTTAGAAGTTTTGTAAACTGTCACACAACTTTTCACTCGAAAACTTAATTTATCTCTGGAGTCACGATATATATATATATATATATATATATATATATATATATATGTACACATATATGTATATATATATATATATATATATATATATATATATATATACATATATGTTTGTGTGTGTGTGTGTATAAGTGGATAACTAAAGTGTTTCATTGCTAAGATCTTAATATGGAATCCTTTTTGAAATATTTGTACGTTAATGTATCTGGTGAAGGCATTCGGGAAAAATGGTATTATAAGTTTTTGTTTGATATAGCTCCATCAATAAGTCTCCGTGCAAGTGAACTGTCCAGTATATTATATATGGATGTGACTATGAGAGTAAAACATAAATATTTAGTTAATGAAAAACTTTAGGGTGATGTTATAACAATAATGGAGTGGGTGTTAACCATATCAACAAAATAATTGACGATCGTCTCAAAATACTTAAAGAGCAGCAGAAAACCTTGTCGGAAAAAGGTTGTTAAGTGATAAGTTGGTTAGTGCTCAAAAATGTGATGCGTTACGTTGTAATGCTGATAACAAATGACAAAATACATAACGTCATACGGGTGACGTTATACTATGAACCAGAAATTTATTATAAATAGCCCGAAAGTTTTCACTCCAGTTTTAAATTTTAAAGTGCTTTAGTTACAAGTAAGTTAGGATAATGTGCCGATAAAGCGGTAAAACCTAAATGTTAAATTAATGTTACTGAGAATATTACTCCTATTTATGGAAACCTTTCCTAGGTAGAATAAATTTAATGACGTGCAGGGGAATTTATGTAAAATAAAAATGGATATGTTCATTTTCATATGGATGCGGGCGTTTAAATCAACCTTTTGCTGTGCTGAATAGGAATGAATCTGTTATTATTTAGAATTATATTTAATAAAGTGTAGAAGACATTTTAAATATAACTCAGTTACTTAAAATACAAATAGGCCTTGTTCTAAGTGAATTTATTCCAAACTTTTTTGCATTTGCCCTTATTGATTTTGACAAGTGTACGTATTAATTTATATTATGACGTTACTATAAACTTAATATGGCGAATGTTCAAAGTTGCGTATATTTTTAGTTTGGACTCTTGTTGGTATGAATATCAAATGAAAGAATTTGGAACTAGAGTACCTACTGAAAAAGAAAAAGACTTTTCATTATAATTTTTTCATGAAGTACAAAATGTCACAATGTTTAATGAATAACGATATAAAGACGTGCTTTCTAATTATATATTATGATCTCTGCACCATGTACAGAGTCGTTACAATTAAATATAACACATTATATGAAACTATATACTCTAACAACATGCTGATAGGGAGGGGGAGGCACATTGCTGGCTACGCCTACCCAAAGGAAGAGCCGTGAGAGGTATGGGTTTAAGAAAAATTTAAAATTATTCACATTATTATAAAAACATATTATATTTTCACAACACGAATCTTAAAATCTTAAAATCCATATACTGAATTTCAATTCGGTCATAAACGGATATACAAGAACTCTGTCGCAGATAACAGCTGAAAATTAAAAATATTTACTATTATAAGGAATAAAATTGCTAATAGTGTTCATAATATTATGAAAATCAATGTTATGTTACTTAACTGAATAGAATTTTTATACGATGTAGGTTAGGTTCAATCTATACACAGTACAAAATACTTACAGCCTATAAATCAATTGGATCTCCCCGCTTAATAACGAAGAATGACATTTACTTATAATTATTATTCGTTCTGGATCATGATTTGTATAAATGTTATTGTGCCAATTGTTCACGAGTCATAAGCAGTTAAAAATTAAAAATCAGTTTTTTACTTGACAGAAAGGAACTCTGTTAGACATGTTCCCACATTTATTCAAATAAAAGGAAATCAAAAAGTGCAAATTCAACTAGTAATTTTAAGTGCGATGAAAGAATTTTATGTAAAATATTTGTTTGCCCCGTACAGTTTTTTTCTTATTATAAAAATATTATTAATTGCTATATTCTTTGTTTTCCTCAATCTTCGTTACAGATAAATAAATAGAATAATCAGAAACAGTAGATAAAAAAATTATCAAGCACTTTTAAAAAATGTTAAATCTCAAATTTTGATATAATATCCTTTTAATTTTATTGAAATTAACGTTTGTGGAAATATAGCTGTTTAAATTACCTAAAATTTTTCGAATTTTCGGTGATTCTTTTATTTTTCTGCTTTTAAATATTTTTGCTTTGTTATAAATATGGAACGCAGCTTATTGAAAAAAAAATTATTATTTTCTCTTTAAACTTGATCGAAGGATAAAATAGCAATAATTGAAAAGGACACAGCAGCAATAGTGTCGTAATATTAAATATATAAATACACCTCTACCATAACCATTTTTTCATAGAAAATATATAAAAGGTATGAAACCGTTTCAAATTTAACTAAATATGGTAATTCTGCTATAGTTGAGACTAAAACGTAACGTGTTATGAATTGTTTCATTGCCAATTGAATAAATACAACACATCTAATGATATTTCTATTTACTCTAGTATCATTAATTTCGAAGACACAAAGGTTTAGTTTATTTACGACTAGAATATAGTTTGTTGCCTCGTACTTCCGATAGTACTGAAAACCATCTAATATCATGGAAAAAATATTTTACATTAAATTATTTATTGATTCTAATTGAAAATGGCAATATTATAATAATCATTGGCATATAAAAATTTTCATATTTCCCCCATATTGGGCCGGGAAAAGACCTCGGGAAAGCGTTTACTGAATACGCAAGGAACAAGTTGTTATTTCATCTTTGTATTACGAATTGAAGTACAATATTGTGATACTAACTACAGTATAGTGTCTTGTTTTTTTATAACTCAATGATCCATCTGTGAGCAAAATTATTTTTACCTATCAATAAAAGATGCTAGAAAAATATAATCGGAGTGAGTATATTTTTCATTTTGTTTAGAGATGTATGTTTAAATACGTATATTAAAGCCAGTTCCTGATTTAAATTTCAATCATATGTATTTAAATTGTAAAATAAGAAAAGGTTTAGTTGTGAATATATTTATCGATTTTATCATTAAGTAATGATGATACGAATATAAATATTTAAGATGTATCTTATGATAACCTCATAAAATCTCATGTCATAATAACGTTTGTAAATTTTGAAGGAACTTATAACTTCGAAATTAAAAATATATCCATTAATTGTTTTCATTTCACCCTCAATTATTTTATTTCTTTATGTTGTTCTGGTCAAAATTTGTTTCATAAACTGTAACAAATAATATGTTAATTCAGACAATCATGATAAAAGTTGACAGGTCTTCCAAATTAAAAGACAAACATAAAAGAGTAAGTAGTAAAAGAAGGATGTACTGTGTCTACGGCGTTCAAATAACCAAGAAAAAAGAAAATCGAGAAAAAACCACGAGTAAACTAACAAATCTTTAAGAAAAACCCTTTCATATCAATTAATTGAGTGAAAAAATTATGTGAACACTTTGAAGTTTCTTTGAAATAAAGTATTGAATAAAGACTTTGAAGTTTACATTTTGACACAATTTTTATTTTCATTATCCAAAAATATGTCTGTGTATTTTACAAATCGATCAGGTAATTAATTGATGAGATAAGTAATAATGCTAATAAGTTGTTTTCGCCATATTATTTCACTTCTCTAAAATTTCTGCTTTTTTAAAGACATCATATAGGTTCCATTAATATAATGACGGGACATATAAATTTTCTTATCTCAAATGTTCACGACAAACCTGTATTTCTTACGTAAAATACGTACAAAAATTAGAGACTATTGATATTGTTTTATTTATAGTAGATCTCGCCTTACTTTGAAAATATTTAAGTTTTTGTAAAAAAACTGGAAAAAGAATGTAAATGCATAAAATAATTTTCTTGCGTAATTCAGTTGTCACCAAATATTTATGTGTGGAATTAGTTCAAACTGAAGTGTTTTTCATAAGTTTGTTACTTTGTCATCAATGAACTCTGAAGTTTCCCTCCTCCAACAAGTATTATTGTCTGCCAGCAGGTAGTTTTCTAATAGAATGAAGGGGTGTAAAACAAATCCTTTGCCATTACAGTACAATACAGTACTTCAATAAATATTAAGCAAATGTTTCTATATCATAAAACTTAAGAGATGGTAAAAAATGGTTAAAGACGATTGGAACTGATGCCGCTAAGATAAGAATCGCCGATTGGAGCTTATATTCAATTTGTCATGAAAATATTAAATTTAAAAAAAAGGTTGTCATTTGTTAATAATCCATCTAATTAAAAATGAGAAAATTTTTTTACTGGCATTCCATTTTCAAAAGTGAAAACTAATATTGTAAAAACTAGCCATAATTTTCTTGTGATATTTACTCATTATTTCATATATTAGTTCATATGAAAATCTTTTGAAAATAAGAAACAACTAATAGACCAAAAATAAAAATAGTATTAATGTTGATTTATAATTACCGTTAATTTCACGTCTCTATTTATGCTCATTTTTTTCAATATTTACGTTGAATTAAAAATATTTCCTCAATTTTTTTAATACGTCGGGTCTTTTTATCTATTTCCCGTAGTTTAACAAATTCAAATACCATGTTTAATCAAATATCATACCACCTTTGTGTTTTGCCCGGACAATGGACTGAAAAATGATGAAATTTAGAAGAAAACACAACCTAATTTATAAATAATCAAGAAGTAATCGAGCATCTTACATAATCGATTAATTTTGAAAGGGTTGTAATAAAAAAAAACTTTTCTAAAAGCGTCACAAAGCGATTAATCCCATTGCGGACAAAGCCAAATCGATTATCGTCATTGAAAAGAAAATACATTTTTAATCGAGCCAATTCCCCCAAGGAAACAATTATTGGACCAATTTGTAGTGTGAAGGGCTTTCATCGTTTTTTAATCAGTCGCTGGGTAATTTTAAAGTAACAGTTTTAAAAGCGGACTAAGGGCTCCGTCTAATTGATCCAAGTTTGCTTAAATCGGGCCTAGGCTTTCAACATCGAAAACATAATAGCCATGTAGTGCTGTATTAAATTGCCTAAAGTAATTTCGTGGATACAGGTTTGAGTTCAGGGGAAGACAATATAATTTACCTTTTGCGTAATAGAATTTATGACCCACAAGTATTAATACTCGCGAGGTCAGTACTTACAAGCATCAATACTTGCAGATTCCGTACTTATCTTCCTTTCCAGCTTTGTAGCACCAGGGTGGCGTTGGTATGAGTTCAAAAGTTTCTCAAAGATCTTATTCCAAAGCAACTTAATATTAATCATAGCTTTCAATTTTTATTTTTATTTTATAGAGAGGTATAGAGGTGTTTTTAAGACAGCCAATTTATTTTAAACTAGGTGCGTGTTTTAACTGAGTTCTCTCTTGTTTTGCAAATGTTCATTAATTCACATTAAGTGATCAGTCCATTTTATTTTTGTATTTCCTTGCATAACATTCCTCTGTCTCTACCCTCTATATTAACGTTAGATTTCCTTACGTTATGTTAGATTTTGCGTTAGATTTCCGTTGTTGATACTCAATTAAAATGGATGCCACCATGAATATTTTGGACAATTTTCTCTCCATAAATTGTGAGAACTACTTCAAGTTTTGTAGATAAGACCCCTATTTCCCTGACTACAAGTTTTAGACGTAGATCTTTCAATATTGGAAATATGCATATTTTATCTTTTTAAATACGCAGTTTAAAATTATGAAAAAAAATTCATTCTAACAAGCCGTTTCAAAAGATAATCCACATTATATGTACAATAAAAAAAAATGATGTCCATTTTTTGTAAGATTTATAGGGGAGATGTTGAATCTACATTACATATACAATTAAAAAAAATTAAGTCCTTTTTTATGAGATTCTTGTAAGATTTATAGAGAAAATCGACTATGAAAGTTGAAAAACGTAAATATATTGCTTACTGTACCTTTCACAGGCGCATATTTCAAGAAAATCCATAACGTGGATTCAGAAATCATCTATTTTTGGAGTCATCTCGTCTTGAAGGCCTATAGATATCTATTTGTTGTATGAATAAAAAAAAACCTGTTTACATTTTTGTTTAAATTTTATAGTAACATAGACCTTAGTATACAGTATTAATGTCAATTTGATGTTCCAAGCCGGTCCTGAGAAAAAGGCCCTTTGATAAACGGACGGACGGATGGACAAAAAATGATTGTATAAGGGTTCCCTTTCTTATTTTCAAATTTATATGTCATCAGTATAATCTTATGATCAGATAATATCATTAATTTGTTTTTTTGTAGCGTGCCTTTTAATTCGTAACGTACACAAGGTGCTTTGATTTATTTTTTGCCATAATATTCTGAGTTTCTGCATCTGATTATACAGGTATTATCACTCAACCGAAATATATAATTATAATCATTGAGTAATTTATTTCCCTAATAGCAGTTGGCGCTTACGTGTACCAATAAAATAAATTAATTGCAGCGAATTATAACAGAAATAACAACTAATAGCACAAAAAATGGAATTCTAATTATCTCGACAATTAAGAAATAATTAATGAAAATAGAAATACTAAAAAAATAATAATAAATATTTAATATTTCAAATAACATTCTACATAAATAAAAGAAGGAATATAGCTCCACATATGCGTGGTTGTTATGTGCTTTTTATTCAAATTTGAGGTAATAAAATTCTGGTTTATTTTAAAGAACACTATACAGAAACTATCATATTGCACCAGCGTAAATATCGAATCATTTGGGATTTTATAGTGTAAGGTCTTTATACGACCCATTTCATTCTCGTGATATTCGTGGAAAGAGTTCAGCTATGTTTCCAACATATTTAAGAATGTGCAACAGATTTTACAGAATATATGCCCTATTAACTGATATATATGGTTGGTTCTAAGAGATTGCTCTTGTAGCAATAAGTCCGCAATATGTATCAATTGGACATATTAACATAGTTATATAAATAAATAAATATACTTGTTCTCCTGAATACACGATGATAGATATCATGGCGTCCCCTCATACCAGTTTGAGGGCAACAATATTGTTGTCTTAACGAATAATTATACTTAGATAATATTTCTGTGAACGTAAAAATTATATCTTAAGTATCCAATATAAACACTATTAAAATACTTTATAAATATATCCACAATTAATGTCTCTGCACCAGTAACAATGCGAAATATTTTACAAATTTTGAATACTTTTCACATTCTAGTGGGAAAAGAACACAAGTGTAAAAAGAAGATAAATAGACGTAATTATTACGGATTGATTTCAGTGAACGAAGGGAATAGTGAAGTTCTTTTTTATGGGGGAGATTTTACTCTAACATTTTCTTTTAATACAGTGCACGTACTTTCAATAGTAATTTAGCACTTAGAAAGTTTTTCACTCCCACTAATAAAGTCTAACCCTATTACTACGTTATTGAAAAAAACATTCAGGAATCTGTGGACATTTTCCTTTTACGGATATTATCATTAACATTACACTAGTTTTATTTAATGATGGAAATTTTAGGAGTTACATCTAGTAAGTATCGAAAAATATAGTAGCCAATACACAACTACCGTCAGTTAAATCTATACGCGTTCAATAATGATCATTTACAGTGATTAGAGATGATCGTAAGTAATATAAAATGATTGTAAGTGAATATGATTATAATGTACAGAAAGAAGACTAAATTTACATTGATTTACTTTAACATCAACTCTTATTAAAATCGGTTAATGTCTGTTTTGACTGAGTAATTCCACTAGATCTACCTTATATAATTATTTAGAAGATCTACCTTACTAAAATCTAACATTAAGTTATAATCCAAGAATTATCATAAATAATATGATTTGTGTTAACGGATAAAAAAAATTAAATTCTAATTTCTTTTATTCGATGAAAGACATTTACCGAATTAGGTGTTAAATACATCGATATAATTTTCTTCCGTTTCTCTCATCATTTCACAAAGCAATCTAGAGTGTTGGTAGTTTACATAATATATTTACGCATAAATAGAAACCACAATCAAAAATATACACATATCCTAATGAGTAAACTCATTAAAATATTCACATATGTGTGAAATATATGGAATTACAAATTATAAATATAAGAAAATTTATGGGTTTTATCATACCGATTTATAATTACTGTTTGCGTAAAAATTTTATTAAACACTTTTCCACTTACCTTTGACTAAATTTTCTTTTTTTTCTTATATAGTATTTAAACAATGTGAAAAGAGAAATATTTATGACCCTTCATAAAATAAAAGTTATTAAACTATTGATTTGTGAAGAAAGTTATTAAACAATTAATTTGTGGTAAAAACATTATGTATCTGAAGAAATGTTTTCTTCAATACGCATACTGCAAACATTAACTAACAGGTAGTTGTTACAGGATTTTTGTATTCACAGAGAGGGTGGTAGTCTATTTGGTTAGAATATAACATCATGGATTGGAGTATAACGAAATATTACAAATTTAATGAAAGTTATGTCTTTAGTTAAAGTTTAAATTAAAACAAAAAAATTGTATATAAGGCAATATGTAGTACCAATAGGGAAAATCATTTATTTTTGAGTTTTCATAATGACTACTGCATATACAATCATCTCAGTTATTTACCATGAACATATTTTTCCAATGCATATTACAAATAGAATCACTCAGGTACAATGATAAGTATTGATAGTTCAATTGATATTCAAAGTGTGAAAATTAATTACGCTGGATCCTTTACACATTTTTTGTTAGTATATTTTGATAATTTAATATAATATTTATTTAAAAACGTGTCAAGCAAAATAGGGTAAAATAAAATAATTTTTTTTCATCTTCAAGCAATATATATTTTAAATAATTAATATGTGAATAAATCATGGTACTACAAATTTTTGTTGTATTATAAATTTTAATAATTAATAAAAATAAAAGAATTTTGGAAATTTATTTAAATAACGATAAGATAATATTAACATGCTTTTATCAAGTCGACCTCTAACTTGTAATGGAATCTACGATACTAAATTTTCTACAGTTCTAATTGTCGTATCATCATAAAAATAGGTAGTTGTGTGAAGTTTTGATTACCGTTTAATAAAATGGTACTATCGGATTGATTCAGTGGAAGTGAACTGGAAGTTAGGCACTGAACTCGATAACCGGAACAACGTATCCTAACCGTGTTTGTGCTTCTAATTGTTTTATAGCAATAAGTCCGAAATATTTATTACGCATAAAAGTTTATAAATAAATAAAATAAATATAACATAAATTTACTTAGTAATATTCGTTTCTAAGGTATTTAATGGTACTTAACTTTTTCAAAACGTACTTCCGTTTTAAGGCCAATTTATACAAAAAGGGCAAGACATTCCTAAATGTTTTAATGTGCCTATTAAGCAATTTTAGCTATTAATGTATAATTTCACCACTTTTTAAGAGATATCCTATTTTAGTTATCTGTTAAACGTGCAGAATCAAAACTAATTCTCGATTAGTCTGAATTTTCATTAGTAATAATTACAGAATTTAGTATTTCGGTTGAATATTACCTTTTATATCATATTTGTTTTTGACATTTGTTCCTGTAAAATAAATTCAGTGATGAACATCTCCAATTTAGATAGGTAATAGCTCATATTATTATTTATTTTTTAAAGAAAGTTTTTTAAACACGTTACATTGAAATTTGGTATAATGATATATTTTATCTAAATATATATACATATATATATATATACATATATATATATATATATATATATATATATATATATATATATATATATATGAGATTAAAGCGGTAATAAATAAAGATCTTCATTTTTTTCTGATTTTATATACCACTTGGGCCTTTGTTTCAAGTACTCATTATGAAGAATAAAAAACATTTTTTTGATAATTTCACCTTATATATTTAAAAAGATAATCCAAAAATATGTAAAATTAGAACTGTTCCCCCTCACACACTTCTTTATTTGCAAAAGTGCGGAGCCAATAATTGTAAACAAACATGTTTGGTAAAATCTAACTAGAAAGTTATATGAGTACCTAGTAGATTATATAAGACCTAGTATCGTTATACGATAGTAGGTCTTATATTTTTCAAATAAGCACAACGTTTTTATATCTGTGAAAGATGTAATAGGCAATATGTTTACGTTGTGAAAAATTAATATTTGTAAATAACATAATTGAAATATTATGTATCGTTAAATTTGTACAAGAAATAGGTTATTTATTTTCCTTTAGTTCTTGATAATAATTTACTAAATTATCTTTGGAAAAAGGTCTGGTCAAATCATTTACTTTTGGCGTACGCTCCTAGCAATAGCAAAAAATGCACCGAAAGAAAACACTTGTCCCTGTTAACATCGATTAGGAAAACCTAACAATTTGCATAGACCTCCACTCATAATTAAAATTTCAGCATAATGATGGCTACATTTGACTTTTCCAAATTATGTTAATATTATGTATTATCAAATTACTAGAAAATATGAGACAAATAAACTATCAACTTAAGCAACTACGAAGTTTTGCGAAGACTTCACTTGCGTACAATTTTTATTTGTGGGGCGGAATTTTCCTCCAGTAATTATGTTTTCATCTCCGAGGTTTCCTTGAGCCAAAAAATTATTTTATATAGCAGTTTTAACTTTAATTAAAATCTCTGTAATAGCTTCGTTTTTCTATTCATTACTTGCCGGACCACGTGCTTAGGCTTGATGCTAATTATAAAGCTTCTTAGGGAAGATTCAGTAAAAAATATTTTATATTTTACCTTAACCATTATTTCGGTGAAAGTTTAATTTTATTCGGATCAAGGGTTTTGTAATAAGAAATAAACAAAGCGATAAACGAAAAACAAGAAGGGAGACAAAACCTCCACTATGAAATATTTATTGAATCGAAAGTAGCCCAAATTTTAATTCAGGCTCCGAAGATTATTTCATACAAAGTTCTATTCAAATCGACTCAGTAATTATTACATGCTATTCAAAGGTACCTTCAAAGTACAGCCGCATCTCCGTTACCGTTTTACAATATTAGATATAAACTATTATTTATATAATTACCACTATTATTCTATCAAAAAACTGCTAGAGTAATCTACTAAAGCAGACACCCGGTCAATATGAAATAAAAAAAACAGTATAGTCAACAATGTTTCTGCATGAGAATATTTAAATTCATGCAAAGCCATTAAAGCTCAATAACTGTAAAAATGATTACAATTGTCGTAAGGCAATAGTTATCATAATTTTATAAAATAATTAAACAAAATTCAAAATCATAGCGATTAGAACAGAGCGGTGAACAGAAAAAATCATATATAACGAAATAATACTTAGAACACAAAATATCATTTCCATGTATTTCAGTTTTTAATCGAAACGACAACTTAATATCAAACAAATGCAACATCATTAATCAAAATTAAAACTCGTTTATCATCCTCACACCATCGCTCCGAAGAGGTCCCCGTTAACTGACAGCGAGCCATCTTTCTCTTAACGAGAAGAATTTTACATTACTTTTCTGTACGTCGCGTCGTTTACAAACTCCACAGTTAGTATTAACTCAATTTACTTGAAAGTAGGAAGGAGGTGTTACCAACTATGTTTATGCGTTTAATAAATAAAAATGATAGCGGTGCATATTTTAAGTAAAACCATATTTTAAATTAAACTACATTTAAATTATGGAATAAATGAAATCAAAATTTTAATCGTTTATTAAACGTTTATTTGTACCACAAATAAATACAAACCTGCGACGAATTCAATTACAAAGTATAGCCTGAATACTGAAAGATAATATATCTGTAAAATATAATGTATTATTAAATTCCTTTATGCGCTAAACTAATAGATAATCAGTCAACCTGTAACAGAAACTTTCATTAAAATTCACCATTCAGAGCATATTTTATATATTGCCTTTGGAAATTGACTGGTAATGAAGGAAAATGACAAAAAAATAGTTTCACATATATATATATATATATATATATATATATATATATATATATATATATTTATATTTCATATCTTACCGGAACTGATAAATAGTGAAAACGGTATCGTCACTTTAAAGATATATAAAAATACCTAAAGTTTGGAGATAAGTACACATAAAAGGGTAAAATACGAAATCACGCAGCAGGTATATTATGTATTTAAATACAGTACTGAACGTAAGAACAAAGCTTGTTTATATTTAATAATCAAAATTAATTTTATTGTTTAATGAATTTATTTTAATAATACAAAACTATCGTAGTCATAAGTACAACGCGGTCAACTCAGAAATGTAGTGAACGATGTAAAATTAAATAATTCTAAACCCAACATATCATTGTTGAGGGGTTAATTCTTGACCTAAACGCTAACTTAATATCAAAACAAACAACATCATTAATCAAAATAGAAACTCGTTTATCATCCTTACACCATCACTTCGAAGAGAACTCTCATTAACTGACGGCGAGCCATATTTCTCTTAACGACTTAAGCACGCCCCTTCTCGGGGAAACCCCACGGTCAATGTTAACTCACATTAATTGAAAGAAAGAAGATGTTGCCAAATCTATACATATTTAAGTTAAGCTACGTTGCAATATTAATTTATATTATGAAAAACTTTTAATGAAAATTTTAACAGCTGGTTGTCCTACAAATTAATGCTTGTAGCGTGCGATACTTGAGTTACCGAAAAATAACACATCTGTAAAATGTGAAATGTAAATAAAGTTCTTTATGCTTTAAACTAATAGACAATCAGTCAAGCTGCATGAGAAGTACATATTAATATTTAGCATTAAAAGCACATTCTTACGCTCTTGGCTGCAGGAAAAAAAAGGGAAGAGCGCTCTCGTATCAACCTGTTTGTGTCTCACAGCCGTTTTTATAAGAAACAACTTGACATAGAAACGTGAAAGTTACTATATAAATAAGGCTTATATCCCGCGTATACTTCAATAATATTCATGTCGAATATCTTAAGGGGTAATAAATAAGTATTAAAATAAGACTTGAATTTCCACGTGTAGTTTGGGGAATGGTTTCAAAGGGTCAAAATTTTATAATAATTTTAGGTTTTACATTCTCGGAGATATACTAAATATTATGCAAAAAAATATGCCTCTCCCCCTATTTCCAAGATTATTCAACCTAAAACTATGAAAAAACAGAGATACTACCTAACTACGTAGGTAGCTGCAAAACAAGTTTTGAAGTATGATAAATTATATTATTCGAATTAATACAGATTAAAATATTAATTCAATTGATATCAGATGATATTATATTAGCACTAAATAAATATATGAGAACTCGATTGGACTGGGTAAAAAACGGCAGACACGGGATCTATTTTTCTTATCATAGTTAAGCGTCCATTTTATTTCATATTTCATAATAATTAATAATAATCACATACATGTCTGTAAAATTTAAAAAAATTCTTCTGTCCAAATTCTAATCAAAACTATAAATGACGGCTAATTATTGCTGTATTCATGATTGAAAATGTTTTTTTATTATAACTGTTTCAATCAAGATTAAAGTTGATTATTACATTTGAACATTAATCGATTGCAAATATTAATGATTACGCTCAATACAGCCGCAGATATACAAAATATTTTATAATGCAATTTTAAATATACCCATCCAACTGAGACTTATGATTTTCAAAAGAAAAAAAATTTATATACGGCGAAGTTACATGCAAGGGGATAAAAAGTCTGTGGAAGGACTTTTTATCGACTGTCAGCTCCGCTATATTGAATAAACTGTTTTAAGTCGTACGTACCTTGTGTTCGTTACATAAGACAGTCTAAAAATATTAATATACGGCGAAGTTACATGAAAGGGGATAAAAAGTCTGTGGAAGGACTTTGTATCGACTATCAGCTCCGCTATATTGAATAAACTGTTTTAATACGTACGTACCTTGTGTTCGTTACATAAGACAGTCTAAAAAAATATACCGATTGCCAAACAAAGTCGAACAAAAGTTACTGTTTCATTTCATGAGCAAATTAATATTGAAATTACTGCCTAAAGTCAATTTAACGACCGTGACGGACTTTGCACTGATTATACGTCACCTTCAATCCCGAATTTCACAGGATGAATTTCCTAATATTTTCCGGTATTTTTTTATAAATATTCATATATAGTCTGGCAAAAACTGTGCTAATTCCGTTTAGAGTGTGTTAAATTCGAGCGCGACTCTCGTGTCTCCCTTTTTTCTATGAGCCGCCCCTTAATGCGGTGATACGGGAGAGGAAGGAAAATAAATTGTGCTTTAATTATTGCTTATATTTTTTATCAATAGCCCTTTAATTAAATGGTACATATAAGCAAAAAAAAACATTACAAATTTAGTTTGCTTTGTTTGGTTTTATACTCTATTTTATAATAAACAATTTTATTGAAGTTTTGACGTTTCTATGAAACAAATACGATAATAATTTGATTGATGTGCCCACAGATATAACGTCTGAGATAAGATGTTGATTTAAAAATATTCTTCATTTCATCCTTTCGTACTATTATTATAGATTCGTGTTGTGTCCTTACATAATACTTAATTTTGGCTGAAAAACTTTGTTTTTATAAAATTTCTAATAAATTAATGAAATAGAAGAAAGTTTTAAATATTATTAGGCATACTTCGAAATAATTTTTTCATAAAGTCATAAAGCATGTTCTTTTAAAAAACAAATCTTTAGATCAGAAAGGAAATTCCGGACCAATGTCATCTGACATAACAATATTAAATGTTGAATTAAAATACAGAGCTATCGTTTTTGTTAAACATAATCGCTTCTCTTTTTCTAATTTAAAAAAAAATGGCAATTCTCCGAAAAACTATTTTTTTCCTAAATACTCGCTTTTAGGGGTGTTAAAAGGATGATTTTTTTTTAAAAATTCGAGCCAAAAAGTTGTTTCCATTAAAAGACGATTAAAGTTTGAATTGAATTCACTACATGAAGAGTTACCCACTCTAAAGCAACAATACTGGTTCCATAAAATGTTTTCCCTACCATTGGAATTCACTGGAATCTTTTTTGTTTTTTGATTCTCAGCGATGAACTTCTCACTCAACTCTTTACACTTGTATGTCAAGCTTACTATCAATTCGTGACAATATTCATACAGAATAAGCCTATTCCTATTTAGAGTAACTGTATTACATTGAAAAGGTACTCTATATGTATATTAAATGTAATCTTTAATTGAAATAGATTTACTCTTATAAAAGTGGCAGTTCTACCAATAGCCGAACCAAAGCGTTCAATCATTCGTTATTTCTTTAAGTGAATTGTCTTGCACATCATTCGAATATACCGGTTTTTAAAAGTTTTCCGTAAGTGAGGATCATAGTCTCAGAAACATCTTCAGCATTACAGGTTTTGTCCGATATCGCTCTTGGCTACTTGTAACTAAAGCACATCGAAACTAACACTGGAGCTATGGAACTACTAATCGTATATTACACAACATATTCTCTTTCCTAAAACAATTTTTTCTTTAATGCCAACTATTTTCTGTTGTATATGTCATGATAATTATCGACATTATATTAATATAACATAACTGTAGCAATTAGTGAATTCGTTAATTAACATTTTAGTTAACGGGCTCTTTTAATAAAGGCCTTCTGCATTTTTCAATTATTTTGAGTCAATTCCCCGTTATTTTTATGTATGTGAGTAACATCCTCTCCATTATTATCATGTTATTATTATAGCGTTACCATAATATTTCTTATTAACTAAATTTTTATATTTTATTACTATAGTCATTTATGCAATAAATACACGCATAGATTTACGATGAAACATCCTATGATTCGGTACTAAATTATCTGTTTATAATCTGTGTTATAATGTTTATTTGAGTATTGCTATTATCTGTGGAGCACAACTTCCATCGCCACGTCCCTATATATTTTTATGATTTACATAAAGTAAAGATTAGATAGACCAAAGTTTTCTTTCATAAAATTTTACAGGTCCTCAAAACGTAAAATGTACGGCTGTAAATCTAAACTCAAGTCACGTCCGTGACGCGTCACACATGCCTCCAGGGCACGCGCCATTCGATACAACTCACGGGTTCTCATGCGATTTTCATCACACAGTTGTCATTATAAAAATAGAGGTATTTACTCGTACATTATCGTAATCGGAAGTAGCACTTCGTTTTACTTAAAAATATTCAATGTACTGACTCAGATTTTTTACGATTTTATAATATATTGATTATATGCTTTATAGCGACGTGTATTTTACACGTCGCTACAAAAAATGAAACAAAATTTCTTCTTGAAATTTACTTTCGTTTACGAAAAGATAATTTTAGATGAAGAAAATACCTGGAAATAAACTTGCCATTAGAAGTCAGCAAGGGACATAGTCTATTTCGTTAACGAACTATATATACCAGAAAGATACGAATGGTCGCTAAAGTAAGTAGCATTTCGTTTTACCTAAAAATATTCAATGTACTGACTGAGATTTTTTACGATTTTATTATATGTATAGATATGTTTCAAAAGATACACGTCGCTATAAAAAATTAAACAAAATTTCTTCTTGAAATTTACTTTCGATTCCGAAAAGATAATGTTAGGTGAAGAAAATACCGGGAAATAAACTTGCCGTTAAAAGTCAACAAGGGACACAGCCTATTTTGTGAACGAACTATATGTATACTAGAAGGATACCAATGGTCGCTAAAGCCACTCATTTAATTTACATACACAAATCACATCAATGTTCAATCAGTCGAATCTCAATAGCGTTTAAAAAGTAGCTTAATAATGTTCGTTTCTGAGATATAAAGTACTAAAATTAACTAAAACCCTCTTCCGTATTCAAAGCAATTTTAACAAAAATTGTATTAAATGTCTTAATATCTATTAAGATCATCTTAAAATTTGAAACATTTATTTCCAATTTTTTTAACAGATAACGATTTACAATTAAATTCTTTTTCAAATCTGCAGAGTCAAGAAAAACTTTTGATAGTCTGACTTTTCAGCAATAGTAATTACGGCATTTAATAATTAGCTTGACCGTTACCTATTTTATGTATTTGCTTTTACAAGATAAAATACGCGAAGAGAATTTCCAATCTCATTGGTTAATACCTAACATAATCATTTTCTCTTAAACCAAAAGAACTAAAATAAGTGGAATATTTTTATTCTTTACGGTGATTACCTGTATACGACTTATATCACAGTTCTAATAACACGACGATTTTAAGTTATGATACAGACAGATTTTCAGTTAATATCATATATATCATCATATTACCAGAAAGATCTCGTCCAAAATTTTCTTGATAGGACCTCCAAACTAAAAATGTATACAGCTATTAAGTGTTACTCACAAATTGGCCCACGTACATTTTCTTATTTTTGCAACGTAGTTTTTCTCCAGTGATAATGTTTTATTCTTAGAACTACTCTTCATAGAAAACAATTACAAATCTTGGCACGAATAAAGTTTGTATCTCAAAATTTCTCTCGATTGTGATGAAAGGAGTTTATATCTTGGCTATAACCACAAGTTGAATTGGTGTAATAATTTTCGACAATCTTTTTCATCCGTTTGAAGCCCTGTCACTTAGCCTGAGTATAGGCACTCAGGAAGGAATTGAGTTCATTAGGTATTATTTCGTAAAAAAGTAACTTACATTTTAAAAAATATTTTAAGTATTATCTCAGTGAAAGTTTAATTCAAATCAATTTAGTAGCTTTTACTTGTTGACAAATAGACAAGCAGGTAAACAGAACATAGACAGGCAAAACATCACTTAATAATAAATTTAATAATTTATTACAATTATTAAATTTACTAACTGTATCCATTAAGTTAAATGCAAAAATATCAAACTGAAAATTAAACAATGCGACAAACAGCGAAAGAAAATGTATAATGAAATAATACTCAATATCATTTTTGTGTGGTTAAATTTTTGACTGAAACGAGAACTTAATATCAAAACAAATGCAACATCATTAATCAAAATTAAAACTCGTTTATCATTTTCACACCATCATCATTTCGAAGAGAATCCCCATTAACTGAGAACAAGCCATCCCTCCCTTAACAAGACGACTTTTACATTACTTTTCAGCGCTTCGCGTCAAGTTCCAACCCCACAGTTAGTATTAAGTTAATTTACCTCAAATAAAGAAAAATGTGTAAGAATCTATGCACGTATATAATAAATAAAAACAATGGTCGTGCGTGTTTTAAGTTTAACCATATTGTGAAATTGTATAGAAAACTAAAATCAAAACTTTAATAATTTATTTCACATTTGGTTGTCTCAAAAATTAATACAATATCACGACGTATTTAACTAGAAACCGTGGCTGAAAATTAACATATTTTAAGACGTAATATGTAAACCAACTTATTTATGCCCTAAATCGGCAATTAATAAGTGAACTTATACCAGAAGTACTTCTTAAAATTCAGCATTAACCATTAGAATTTTTTTTATTTTCGAAAGAACATGATAGTATATTATTCTACTAATTTAAATTTCATGTCTTATCAAAAGAGAAAAGTAAAAACACGTCGTTTTTAGGAAACAATCGAATCCTTAAGGAGAAATAAAAACATTTAAACTTTGGAGAGCTACATGCTAACAAAACAACTGATTCCGAATTTACATAACACATCTATTCCACACAGTTACAAGAATGTATTTCAATAATTTAGTTATGTCATTAATCCATAGTTATATTATCGTCTAACTTAGTTCTATTATGATTATAGCTCACATTTATTAAACATCGTAAATCAAAAGCAGACAATTGAAATGATAACCGTAATTATTATAAATAGTTTATTATATAATATTTACCTGAATTATTGAGATGCAATTGTTAGGTACAGGTGCTTGTTGTCAAATACATTTTATCACAATTTTTTTTAAGACGCGGGTCCCGGCAATTTTAATTTTATTTAACGATCACAATCTAAAACTCTCGCACGTAATAATAACTTACTTTTATCGTGGAAATTCTCATATCTTTGAAATTTGTAATCATAGATATGTTTAAAAATTATGATTATTTTTATTCACAAATTATTATACCAGAATATTATAGTAGACACAAAACAAATTTTAAAATGGTGGTCAAGTTAAGTAATAAATACTTCGAAATAAATTAAACTCAAATCAAATAGATGTCATTTTTGTTTAAATTGGGTGAAACAAAATAAGATAAGCACAAGAGTCGTACACGCTTACCCTTTCTCCCTTGCCATGGTCAAGCTTCCATTTTCTTTTACATTTCCCAATTATTAATAATAGATATGTAATAATCTATCTCAAATTAAAAAAAAAACAACTCTTAGTCTAAATTCTATTCAAAATTGGAACTAATTGTTTATATGGATTATTATATTTTTAATTGTAATAAGATTTTAAATGTGGCGGTCCATTTAATTTGTAAAAAAAATTAATGCATATCGAAATATTATAATGTACAGCAAAAGGTCTATGACCGTTTTTTATTGTATCTGCTTTGTGATATTCAATAAATTCTTTAGAATATGAGTTTTCATATTTAATAACTTGAAACTAATTAAAATGATTTCTTCAGTTCAGTTCTGATTTATACTAATTATAATTAAATTAAATTAAAAAAATGAAAGCAAATCGAAGTATTATTAGTATAATATACATTTTTAGTATAATATACATCAAAATTCTTTATTAGTATAATATACATCAAAAGGTCTATAACGGTTTTTTCATAGTGTGTTTGCTTTGATACATTCAATAAATTCTTTGGAATATTCGTTATTATATTTAACACCCTAGTTAATGAAGGTAAAAGTTAATTTAATTAACCCAGCGGACTTTATATAGATCATACATCCACTTTAATCTCAGATTTTAATCATAATTATCCTTCAATAAGCAAATATAAAGTCCGATAATAATTTTGACTTCCATTTGGATTGCGTCAAATTTATTTTTAGTGCATCTTCCGCGTCTCCATTCCTCTCGTATTCTACTCTTTAATTGGATAATACCGGAGACGGATGAAAATAAATTGTTCTGTAATACTTTTTTGTTTGTTTTAAAAGTTCTTTAATTAAAGGTAAAATACAAGCTACTTCTAAAATCAAAGTGGGGGAATTTAGGCTTTCCTATTTAGTGTTATACTTGTCAAAATTAATAAGGGCAAATGCAAAAAAATTCCATGCGGAAAAACATTTCAACAGTTTCAACGACTTTGATTATAATTTAATTCCATGAACGTTTTGAAGTTTCTGTGAAAAAATACGATGATAATATTCAGTTACGTGTCCCTAAATATCACAATCAGAATTATGCTGAATTGGTCAAGCATACTTTGACTGTAAAAATGAATAACAAACTGCTAGGCTTAATAACAGTTATAAAAATTGCATAAATTACCTAGAAAAAATGTTAAGCTGGTAATTAGTGTTGGAGCTGTCGATCGAATCTAGCCCAAAAGGTACTTCAATAAGAAGGAGATTAAAATTTGAACCACATTCTCTGCGCAGTCTTATCAGTATCATAAGAGACCCTTTCCTTTGCTATCGTCCTTGGAATCATTGAAAATTTTGGCAATTTTAAAACCGCTCTCACTTCCCAGCGATGAACCGCTCGCACGACTTTCTGTATTTATATACATTTACTATCACGTTTGGAACCAAATTCACTTCGAATAAAGCCTATTTGTATTTTAAGTAACTGAATTATTGAATACATTTGGCGTTAATTTTGTAGAAATTAATTATTCACAATTAAATGAAACTACGTGATGTAGTATTATTTCTATTTTCTTTAATTTATTTTCTTTAATTTATTTTCTTTACCACGACCTAGGTTTCGTTGTATTACAACATCTTCATATATATACTACTATATATAGTGGTACATAGGATTACTAGCATCTTTGCTAATATCCCACTTGAAGATGTTGTAATACAACGAAACCTAGGTCGTGGTAAAGAAATTAAAGAAAGTAGAAATAATACTACATCACGTAGTTTCATTTAATTGTGAATAACTGAATTATATTAAAAATGTCCTCTGCACTTTATTAAATATAATTCGAAATAATAACAGATCCATTCCTATCCAACGCAGCAAAAGGTTGATTTAAACGCCATCATCCAAATGAACATTTTTCTACAATACATTTCACTTAAGAGTCATATTCTCAGTAGCATCAAAGTAACATTTAGGTTTTACTGGTTTATCGGCCCATTATCCTAACTTACTTGTAGCTAAAGATTTTAAAACTTATACCTGGAGTGTGAACCTTCTGGCCATTTATAATACTATGTATTGTTTTGTCATCCATATGCCGTTATGCATTTTGTTATTGGTTATCAGAATTACAACGTAACGCATATACAATTTTTTGAGTTCACTAATCAACTTATCATTTATCAGACCCTTCCCGACAAGATTTTTTGCTGCTTTTTAATTATTTTGAGACGATTGCCATTTCATTACTATTATAACATCACCCTAAAGTTATTAATTAATTAAATATTTATATATTTAAATATTTATATATTTAAATATTTATATATATAATTAAATATTTATATATATATATTTTATATATCTTATAGTCTCGTACATATTTAATATACTGGACAGTTCACTTGCGTCAATATTTATTAACGGAGCTATATTAAACAAAAACTTAAACCTCTTCTCGAATTTCGGTCTTTCGTATCGTGCTGCAGATTTCACCGTGTGAATTTTCAGTCGAATAGCGTATCAACATAATGAACTTTTCTTCAATTAAAGTATGTACAAAACGTATTTTATATTTATTATAGTTTATATAAATAATATCAATGTGTTCATGAAGCTTACGTAAATATGTGATGTGCACTATACAGTTATATTTCAAATTCCGAAAATATAAAATTCTGACATCTAAACCACTCGATTTATAAAATTGAAATTTTAAACGAAGTATCTATACAAAATATTAAAGTAAACGCGAATAAATTTTAAAAGAAAGTCTAGAACCCAAATACTTATTTTTTTTACTTTAAATACTTAAATAATAATAGACAATTTCTGTTTTGTAATAAAAATATATTTGTTTTGTTTAGCATGAGTCAAACTTTCAAACGAGGATGTCCTATACACATTGGTGTGTATAAAAGTGTAAATAATTAGGGGTATATTATACTTCTATGAAACCATTTGTGTATATTAATTTTATTTTTTATTATGTGCAAACATATTCTAAATAAGATAGGATTAGTCAAATTTGCAGTTTAAATGATGTTCAAGCAATAAAAATTAAATTTGCGAGATCATTTACAAATTTGAGTTAGTGTAAATTCATTGACAAATACATCTAACATACTCTTCAAAACATGTCGAATAAAATACAGCATAATAAAAAATAAAATGTTCACCTTATCACCAAACAAATCATTTAAACATATAATAGGTGAATAAAACCACGACCTTTACAATTTCAAACTGCAATGCGAATTTTAACAAATATTGAAAATAATAGAATATCTAAAATTTATTTCAATTACGATAAGATAATATCAGATAAAGACAAAATCTGGAAAGAAAATTCCGATGCATTCGAACTTGACAGTCAACTTGATGAACAAAATATACGAATACTAATATCATACACTTTTAGCCACATTCATTTAATTTTCACTTGCAAGTGACATCAACGTACAGATAATGGAACTTTGAAAATATTTAAACAATTGTTTAATAATATTTGTTTCTAAGATATAATTCCCCAAACTATTCTAGAGTTTTCGTATTTTTACATCTTCTATATTATATATTTGAATGTTTAATAATATTCGGTTTTAAGATTTAATGTACCAACTATTATTTTAAAGCGCCATTCCGTTTTTAAAGCAGTTTGAAAACAGTTGACAAGGTAGTCTTAAATTCCTTATTATCTATTGAACATCCCTAATTTTAAAAGAATTTCTTCGAAAATATTTAATGTAATCTTAATTAAATTCAATTTTGTATATTTGAATATTATTACAGATTTTACTAATTTAGATGGCTCTTATCTATTTAATTATATTAATTTTTTTTATTTATACCTTTAAAATAAAATCAGTGATGTAAACTCAGCGATGATTAAAATTTATTGAACTCAGTGGTGGTTAATATCTGACATTATAATTTTGTCTGAAACCAAATTAATTTAAATGGCTAAGATTTTTGCAATTTTGTGATGATCAAATCAAATATAATTGTTACTTGTCTCAATTTCGGTATAAATGATGATCAAGTTGAATGTTACTTTGCTGAGTTCTGGAATTTTTGGCGTCCTAACGTTCAATTCAATTCTTACTGAAATTTCAATATCCACATGGTGGACTTTTCTTCAATTAAAGTATAAGTATACAAAGCGTATTTTATATGTATTATATTTTCTGTAAAGTGTTCATGAAACTTACGTAATGATGTGATGTTCACTATACATTTGTATTTCAAATTCCGGAAAAAATAAAAATCTGAAATATAAACCAATCGATTTATAAAGTAGACATTATGAACGAAATCAAAGTAGACACGAAAAAATGTTTAAAGAAAAGTGCCGGATCCAATAATTATTTATTTTTCTTTAAAAACTTAAATAATAATAGATAATTTTCACCTTGCAATAAAGGTATATTTGTTTTGTTTAGTACGAGTCAAACCCTCAAAACGAGGGTGTCCTATACACACCAGTACGTATAAAAAATTTAATATTTAGGGGTACATTATATTGCTATGATACCATTATATATTTTATTTTTCATTATGTGTAAACATATTGTAGGTAGGATTCATTTAATTTGTAGTTTAGATGATGTACTAGTAATAAGAATTAAATTGGCGAGATCATCACAAATAGATATAACATACTCTTCTGAACACGATGAATAAACTACAGCATAAGTAAAAATGAAATGTTGACTTTATCATCAAACAAATCATTTTTACATATAATACGTGAATAAAATCCCAACAATTACAAATTTACTATTAATGTATAGCAAATTTTTAATGCATAACAATTTTTAATTAAATTAAATTAAATTTTATGGCAAATTTCTGATTAACTTCCTTTTTAACAAATAATATTACGGATTTTATTAATTTGGATGGTTCTTATATATTTAATGTTAATGATTGATGAATTTGGATGGCTCTTATATATTTAATGTTACTGATGGATGAATTTGGATGGCTCTTATATATTTAATGTTATTAGTTTTTGCTATTTATTCCTTTAGAATAAACTCAGTGATTGGGACTCTGGGATGGTTAAAATTTAATGAATTTAGTGGCAGTTAATATCTGACATTATCATTTTTTCAGAAACCAAATTAATTTAATTGGCTAAGATATTTGACAATGACCAAATTGAATATAATTGTTAATTGTCTCAATTTCGGTATAAAGGATGACCAATTTAAATGTTACTTTGCTAAGTTCTGGAATTTTTGCGTCGTAGTCAGAATTGAACTGAATGAACTGATATTCAGTCAGTTCAATTCTGACTGTAAAAAAAACAGAATTAAGATATATATCTATAAAAGTTGTTGTATATATTAAGGCATTTAAATTATCAAGTGCATAGAGAAAAATATTAAGATAATTTATTATTTTTTCTATATCTCGGAATCATAATTACTTTCATTCCTGCTTCCTGAATCAAGAAAGGAATTGAAGAGAAAAGTCTGGCGGAATCAGGTTCCTTGCCTTAGGTTTCCTTTGAAAGTAGGAAAGTTACCGAAAAGAAACACTTTTCTCCATAAATTTCGATTAGGAATAATACGATTCAAAATAAAAATTGAAGCACGATTGTAGTGTGGAAACATATTTTCTGATAATATGATACTATCTTTCATATTATCAGAAAATATGTTTCCACATCTTTTTTATCACTACACAAATACCACTAACCTATAAATTTATGCAAATACTAATTTTTGCCGGGACTTGGCTTAAATATATTTTTTATTTTTCTCTCTGAGTTTCCTTCTGGTAACAATTTTTTTCTTAAAAGCACCCTCCGTAGAAAAAAAACACACTTTTTATAAAAAGAAATGAACTGACTTCAAACAAAAATCGAGTACGAAACCCTTTAATAAGTGTAAAATAATGAAATTTCGTGTGCATAGTAGAAACTTTAGCAGAACAATATCGTTTCCAAACTCAAATTAATTTGCAAAATAATTTTTGGCATCGGTATCAAGTCAACGTTTCTATTTGTCTGAAATATATATGTACACACGCGTACAAGTGATTCCTTTCTTGACATTGATTAAAAACTTATATTTTAGTTTGAGCTTTAATTCGAATCGCTGTTGTGGTTCCAATAATTTTTATTTTTCATTTTTAAACCCGCGCGTCAAGTTCTTACTTGAATGTTAAATATAGATTTTAAGATATCTTAGAAAACGTTTTATAACAAACTACTTTAGATTTTAATACGTTTCTTAACCCTCAACTGGCCGGGTGGTTGTTTTGTAACATAACGGGTCGGGCGCGGTCACCGTGACCGCATGTACTTAAAGTATAATATTTTTATGATATTATCCTAATAATAAATAAATAAAAATACTCAGTGTTACTGATAGTGTTTACTTTTAATTAGGAAAGAAAAATTAACAAAATATAACTTCTATTAATGCTAAATAAAAAAAAACATTACTCAAACGCCAAAACGAAACAAAATCTCTAAACTTCTGTATAAATTCCTTAAAAAAAAATCTTAACTAATTTTTGGAAAAATTTGGTTTTGTTGTCTTAAGAGATCATATAATATAGAGAAAATAAAAAATTAACTTAAAAGATATTGTTAATGACAAATTGACAACCGTCAATCATGTTGTCTTGTTTCGCGACAATCGCGGCACATCTTTTGGCTACATTCGATACATATCGGCTTTCTACAACAAAAACATACATGATAGGTCTTTCGTTTTTTTTTGGGAACACAAGTATAGCATGTTTTTCTAGTTTCCAGCTTTTCTTCTACCTCGGGTATAGGTTCTTCTATGTTTAGTACTCTTCTTATAGCTAAGCGAAGCTGTCGAGTCAGATGTTGATTACTTGCTCGCCTATGTAAATGCGGTTTGACAAGACATAATGCGAGATCTTTCATAAACTGAAGCCTTTTAATCTTATCCTCTCGCACTGAGTTATAAACTATAAATGCATTAGAGCTCGCAATATCCAGCAAACGATAAAAAATTGTCATCGGCCATCTACGAGTACGTCGGGCAGTGCTATAGTTTGAACATCTTTGATCTAATAAGTCAACCCCATATTTAGTCTCATTATAATACATTATTACTGTAGGTTTTTTCTTGACATTATCTACTGCTAAATCGTGATGCATGCTTGATACGAGTATAACCGACCTATTTTTTTTTGGGACATAAGATACTAATGTAAATTCATTTGTGAATCCAAACAAGGAACTTTCTACTTTACGAGTTTTTGATGGTAAAAAATCTTTGGGTATTTCTCTTTGGTTTTTCTTCATTGTGCCAACAAATGTTAGACCTTTTTTTTTCAACTCTTGTACTAACTGTATTGAAGTAAACCAATTATCGGCTGTAATATTACGATTTGAGCCCTCTATTTTTTCTACAAGTCTCAAAACAGATTGGGTCGGTTTTTTTAAGTGTTTGTACTGTTCTGGTAAATCTTTTCCATCAGAATCTTTACCCACATAAATGTAGGCGTTGTGTAAATAACCCGTTTTTGCATCCGTGATACACTGAATTTTCAAGCCATATTTTGCCGGTTTTTTTGGCATATACATTTTAAATTTGCAACTGCCGCGAAATGCAACCAGCATCTCATCAACACAAGCTTCAGTTCCAATTTCGCATACGTCTTGACAGTTGCCAATAAAATCATTAAACATTTCAGAAATTGGCCCTGCGGGATCATTTTTACGTCGTTCTAGCCGAGTTGAAGATTCATCAAAGCGTAATGTGCTAGTAGAAGTTTTTTCAGTCTATTTTTCGCCATAATACATTGATAAATACATCGGCCAGTTCCATCCGAGCTATACCAACTTGAAAAATCTGCGTGATTTTCTTTGAACACCGCTGAATAATACAATATGCCTAATAATACTTTTAGTTCAATCATATCTAAATTATAAACGTAACTATTGTCGTCATACTTGTCTCGCATCTTTTCTAAGTGACTGTTGGTATGTGTTATAATTTTTTCAAGAAACGAAAAAAATAATTCCATACATCTTCTCTGTCGATTCTGCTGTAAGTCTGTGTCGAAGACTTTGACGTATTCCTGGTTGTACATCTACTATGTTATGACTTCTTTTTCTACTTCGGGCGGCAGATGGAACAGAAGACCAGCGAAACTTATTTTTGCCGAAATAGTTTTTATCCCTTAGTTGAACTTCCTCGCTATCGGAAATACTTTTACTTGCCTTTTTGCCTCGGTCTAGTAGTTTTCCCTCATTACAAACAAACGGATAAAATAAGAGAGACATAAAAAACTATAAACAAACGGAATAACTTATTTATATAAGATGTCCGGGAATAAAAGTCGCACAAAGAAAGATATTATTCGTAGACTGAAAAATAATTGATGATCCTAAAAATAAAATAAAAAAAATTACTTTTTTTCAAAAAATTCAAAATAATATTTAAAATTATTTGTCATTAGCAAGAAATTAATTTTGATTTGAAAACATGATAATCTATTGGCATTACTTGAAGGGACGAGAATTTGATTGGACTAGGTAATAAAAAATGAGGCCCAGCGTGGGATCCGTTTGTGCTTGCCATTTTTTGTATAATGACTAAGCGCTCATTTTATTTCATGTTTCACAGCAACTACTAATAGTTCCATTACTTTTTACGCAAAATTTATAACAACTAATGATTGCTCCAATTAATTCAACCATGATTAAAATAACTATTAAATTTGATAACCAATCGATTGAAGATATGAATAAATACTCCAATCCATCTGAAGCCCATGAGTTGCAAAAAAAAAGTGGATACACATCGAAGTTACGTACACAAACAGCAAAAAGTTTGCAATGAAACTTTTTGTAGTCTATCTGCTTTGACATATTCAAGAAATTGATTTAGAACCTACGTTCATTGTAATAAAAAATGCTTAAAAAATACCCCGCTTCCCAAACAAAATCGAAAATTACCTCATTGTTTTAACATCCGTGTAATCAACATCCATGTAATGTTTAAAATATATTTAATAATATATTTTAAATATTACACAGCCTTTTCTGTGACACAGACTTCCTTTTAATCTAAACTTGTTTCGTGTTAAATTTATTCCGAGTGCATCTCCCGCGTCCCTGAACATTTAGTGGTTCGCTGTTTAATTGGATAATTCGGGAGAGGGATGGAAATTAATTGTCTCGTATTTCATGCATAATTTTTGGTATTAAAAGTCCTTTCATTAACGAGGCACATATTAGAAAATAATAAATCAACTTATTGCAAATTCATATTGTCCTGTTGAGTTGTATACTGTGTAATAATAAGAAAAAGACAGAAGTAAAGAAGTGACTACTTGGAAAAAAACATTACAATGGCTTTGATAGCTTTGTATGTAGTTTAATTTCGTTAACCTTTTCACGTTTCTACGAATCAAATCGACTTATAGCTGATTTGTTCACAAATATAACATTTAATATGAGAGGATGATTTAAATTTTTTCTTGATTTAATCATTTCATACTATTAAAGTAGAATTATGGTGTTCTCTAAAACTACTTTGTTTTGAGAATAAAAAAAAATTGCAGTTTTTTGAACTAGTTAATAAAATAGTTGGAAGTTCTAAATATTATTAGGCATACTTTAAACTTATTCTCTATCATATCATATAACATACTTTCTTCCAAAACATAAATCTTTAGAGAAGGAATGAAATTTTAGATTTTTTATCATGTGATGAAACAAAATTCATATTTTATTCAAAATAAAGATATATGCTTATTGTTAAGCATAACAACTTTTCTTTTTCCAATCCCAATAAAAATGATAGCTATCTTTCCTAAATATACGGATGTCTTAACAAATTACAGTTGTATATGTTAAAAACAGCTACGTTTAATAATATCAAACCAACGGAAGCAATGTGTCGATTCAAAATTAAATTTCGAATTATGTTGTATAGATAAAGTATTACCTAATATAAATCAACAACACTGGGCCCATAAAAGACTTTCCCTCTCGGTGAAAATTTTGACATTTCTTTTACTTGTCAGTGGCGAATTGCGCTATTCTCTGCACTTGGCAAGAGATTACTAACATGTTTGAAGTTATTTTAATATAGAATAAGACCCATTACAATTTCCAGTGACTACATTACATTTAAACATACCTCTGTATCTTCACTAAATGTAATTTTAGATGGAAAAAGATCCGTTTTGACAACAGCAATAGTGCAAGAAGTTGATTTAGGCACCAGAAATTAAGCGAAGAAATGAATCACTCCTTAATACATTTTCTTTCGAATAAATTTTTCTCCAAACCTCACCAATAACTCCGGTTTTAAAACATATTTATATATGAGAAATATAGTCTTAGTAACGTCTTTAGGTATTACCGATTTGCCAGCATATTATTTAGGGATATTTCTAAATAAAGTAAGTAGAGACTTATACACAATTAAATGAAACTACGTGATGTAGTATTATTTCTACTATCTTTAATTTCTTTACCACGACCTAGGTTTCGTTGTATTACAACATCTTCAGGTGGGATATGAGCAAAGATATTTCTTTCTAGCTATAGCAATTTGTGAGTTCGATAATCATTTTAATATTTAATACAAAATTTTCGCCAAGGCATTGATTTATTTGCTTTTCTTTCCCCAAGAGTTTTAAATCTATAAATCTATGCTGTCAAAATTCCAATCGGTAGTTATAATAATTTTCACGTTCACTGAAAACAAAAAAAACAATTATATGTTCATTAACCTCGCAAGATATAACAATGGAACTTCTTATGTTCTGCTTGTTATTCTTCAAAACTTCTTATGTACTGATTTATCTATCAGAGAGGTAACCTTATACGTTTATTTGAGTTATTCTATTATCTACGGAGATCATTTCCACCACTGCTTGTCGGTGATATACATAATATAATGATTAAAATGCGCTAAATTTACGTTCATAAACTTTTACGGGTCCTCAAAACGTAAAACGCACGGCGGTAAAACATAAACTAGAGTCACGTCCGTATCACGTCACGCCCGCCGCCCACGTCACGTGTCATTTGAGCCAGCTCACGCGTCCTCATGCGAGTGTTGTTGCGTAGCTACTATTACAGTAATGGGGTATATTATTCTTGTACTTCAGGAGACCCATCAAGTTCATGCATTATCAAGTTGACGATTCTTAAGTTTTAGAGTTACTGCAAGACAAGAGGATCGAAATATTTATCGTGTAAAAGTTAAAGTGGCTTTTACGTTGTTCTGTGTAAGGAAAAAATTATTTAGATTTTTTCATCCTAATATAATATATATGTCGTAATAAATTTTATATTTTGATAGGAAATATCATATTTCCGTCCGTAAAATTTAAGTGTAATTATTTATACTGATTAAATTGTTTAATTGTTATTAAAAACTAACCAAACCAAACTATGATTTTAGCTTAGTGTGAAATACTAAAATCTACTAAGTACAAGCAAAACGCCCTACCAACTAATTATTAATAAAATGTGATAATTTACACTTTTAAGAACGCGTCATATTATTGTTAAATTATCTAAAATTCTTTATATTATTTTCCATATATTGTTAACCATATATTGATAAATATCAGTAAATAGGCGTATAAATACCGTGAATTTCTCGATACAAATGGAGATTTAAAACAACACTATAATTTCCAGTTAAAATTTGATGAAATTTCGATTAAATGTGTTTTTTCATAAATTCAACTTGGGCAGTTTCGATGAGTTATTAGTTTCAGTCTTTCAAAAGGTTCTGAACACGAAATAGTTAACTAAACTTTTAACAATGAACGTTTTCCAGAATTGTGGTAATATTCTCCAGAAGTGTGGTCCCTTTGATTATGCTAAGATTGATGATTATGCTGATGCTAAGTAAAAAAATGATTATGCTCATGCCAAGTAAAAAGATGAGTCATTTCGATTTTTAAAACATAAAAATATTCTCAGATATGTTTACTCTCTTTTCTACAAAACTATTGAACATTGGAAATTAAATTTATCATCACTCAAATATGGCTCTCAGGATTTATATGTGTGACGTATAATGTTCGAAAACTTAATCTCCATTCGCCATTACACGAAACTAACGACAAATTTATTCATAGCATTTCTCGAAATCACCCGAGCACTTTACTTTATCTAACGTTTTGCTACTTTCATATCGTGCTGCAGTTTACAGCTTGAGAATCTTCACTCGAACAACATATCAACATGATGAGCTTTTCACCAATAAAAGGGTAACTTTACAAAACATATTCTTTATGTGCCCTTATTTTTGGTGAATGGGACCGAAGGTTGCAACGCACAGACATAAATCTGAGATATCTTCTGTGCAGTTATATTTCATATTCCAAAAAATATAAACTTTTAAAATCTAAACTAATAGATTAGTTAAGTAGAAATTATAAATAAAAATTTTATATAAAAAATTAAAATAAAAAAATTCTAACCTGGTAAGTGAATTATTACGTGAAAACTGTTAATTTAAAAACCTGAATAGTATATTTGCAATTTTTATCTTGTAATAAAAATATGCTTGTTTTTGGTTAGTACGACTAGAACACCAAATATGACAGTATCTGATACACATTGATACATATATAAGTTTAAATATTTAAGGGTAACCATTTAAAAAGTTGCAATTGCAATATTTGTGAATATCAATTTTATTTTTCACTAACTGTGCCCTCTACTTCGTTCGTGTAAAATTCGGTATAAGAAAAGTTATTAAGCATAATGAACATTATCCTTTCTCTGTTTTTTTGTAATTTTTTTAAATATCAGATTTTCTTTTTCTGTTTAATTTAGTAGGGTAATATTATTAATATACGTGAACTATATACAAAACTTTTTTACAAGTAGCATTGTATAAACAACATTAACGTAGTAGTGTTTTGACTTGGACAAATAAATTTGTTGCATTGATTACAAAGATTTATCAAAGCTATTTCTATATTGAAAAAGTTAACCTAATTATTCAATGGTATTTGCGAGCAATATAGATATGTACATGGCATAAAAATACGAGAGAAAGATCCAGCATCACACATCGTTTTAATAGCCGTAAGCGAGGTCGTGTGTCTTATACCCGACAGTTTACAAAACACATAAATATCGGCTGACCGTATGATTTGTGAAACCAGGGTAGCTGGAGGGGAAGTTGAGGGGATGGATTTTAAGTACTGGAAACAGTGCTGAGCCGACGTCGGTGGGAGATATACGTTCGCAAACATACAGTTACACTTGGCTTCATAGTCGTTGTAACTATATCGTGTCGTACTTTTTTATTTATTAATTATCATACGTGCATTTATTTGTTTTTAAGGGTGTAAACACAAAGAATGTCTTGGGAGGAAAATTAACGATGGTTTATTGCCCTTTTGGAAGCATATCTCAGTGACAATAATAGTGAATCAGGAAGGGATGACGAAATTGATCACTGCTCTCAACGTGGTGAGCAAAGTGATTCGGAACTGGATGTCATTTTTGATGAGGAGGATACTGATATCAGAGTTTACAGTGTAATCGATGAAGCATTTGTTTTGAGTGAGACAAATGAGGTACGTGTATACTTTTTTATTTTCAAGGATGAGATAAAATGGAGTAAAGCTTCTCTCCTATCAAACAACTGTATAAAAGTTGAAAACATTATCATATATCCTGTCTTACTACGTTGAACAAAAAAATATCACATCAAAGATGTAATTATGGATGAGTTGAAGTTGTTTTTGGGTCTTTTGTATATAACAGAGCTTAACCGATTAATTCAACAGACAAAATCTCAACAACTTATGGTGTACATATGTCACTGCAATAGACATTTTTAGATCTACAATATCACTGCAACGATTTTACTTTCTGCAGAACTGCCTCGAAATTGATAATAAAAACACCCGAGAAAGTACAAAAGGTTGACAATTTGGTGCTTTTAAGAAATTTATTTGATGGATTGGTTGACAACTATCCGGTGCACTATATACCTTCAGTATTCTTGACGATTGATGAAATGCGACTCTCGTTTTGAGATAGTTGTCAATTCCGTATGTGCATTTCTAACAAGCCAAAAATATTCGGAATAATTGATGCCACGACAAATATTCTCAAAATGGTATTATATGCTGAAAAACGAAAACAAACCTGTCAGATAACTACGAAATAAAGCATTTAATACCGTAAACCGTGTAGTGCTAACAAAGACCGGTCGAAGTATTACTTTTAATAACTGGCTATCCGCCAATGATGCATTTGCCCAAGAATACAAATAGACCTCGGTAGGCACAGTGCGCAAGAATAAAACGCAAGTATCAGAAGCTTCTGAAAAAATGAAAATGAGTAAACAGTTCACAATTTGGATTCCAAATTCATATAACATTGGTATTACACGTGGCCAAATAAAAATAAAGTAGTGTGGCTCATGTTGACTCTTCATCATGATAAAACAACAGACATCAATACAGGTATGAAAAACAAAAACTCGAAATCGTCACATTTTATAATAGAATAAAAACTGGTATTGACGTCGCTGACGAATTGAATATTACGTCCAACGTTTCACGCGATGGCATACGTTGGCCTGTGAATTTTTTATATTCTGCTCAATATGGTGACTACAAACGCGGTAATCACATATTGTGATAATCGTAAGACGCAAACCAATAGACGTGATTTTATTCGTAAATTAGGCTTATCTATGATTACTAACAACCGTCGGGATAGACAGAATAACGATGACATTCCTAGGAAAACGCAAGAAAAGGATAATCTAGCATTTAGGAGAGTCTTGGTCAAGATGCAATCCAAGAAAAGTCATAAGATATATAAGATGTGGAGTGTGTTCTTCGACCAGAGATCGAAAGACGAAGTAAAGCTGAACTATATATAAAAACCCATTATGCATGGAGCATACTACTTCCAAATGTAAAAATTAGCAGATTTTAGAGAAGTTCCCAAAAGTGTTTTTATATTGATTTTATTTTATTTCTATTTTTATAGTATGAATAAATATTAAATCAAAGTTTCTAATCAAAATTATTTTTTTCAGACAAACGTGTAACTTTATATTTGGTAAAAAAATAAATAGCTTCAACTTCGATATCAGTTATTTCTTTATATTAATTGATTATCCATAAAGTAATATGGACAATTTGCTTAAAATCTACTCAACCCGGCGTAAATAAGTTGAAGAATAATCACACCAGCTATAAAGTGTGTGTGACATACCCATTTATTAAATTACAGATTTTGTCTAACAATATTCTAACAATATTGTTATATATATGGTAAGAAATCCATAACAAAAATTAATAACATTGTGAAATTATTTTGGTTTTGCCACAATTATGAAGGATCCGAAAGGGCATAGGAAACAAACACCACAGCAGATAAGTGACGAAAGCAATGAGGACTGTCACTAATGCAGACCTCGGCAAGAGCGTTGTCTTAATGCTGATCGTCATCTAGCAAGTTGCGTGCTCTTTATGTGATATGGAATGTCGGATATTATATACCATTTCCCTTTTGTAAGGCAAAGAAGTATGTAGGCCCCCGCACAACATGTACTATTATGAGCAAATGCAATAGCATTCAGCCGAATATATCGGGTGAATTATATACACATGTCCGAGAAATACAATTTGAATGTGTTTCATGTAATGCGGACCACTATTACAACTCGAAGACAAAATCACTAAACTACCCAGATTGCCAATATCCATATCCTTTTGCATGGCATCTGTAGATAAATGTTATTCTGAGAACGCAATATTGGTCAATACGTGAGAATGTAAACTAACTGCTTTGTCTCAACTTTCCCTTATATATCCGTATCGGTATCCTGTCGCATGGCATCCTGTAGATCAATATAATTCTGAGAGGGCAATATTGGTCGATGAGTGAAAATGTAAACTAACTGATTGGTCTCAACTTTCGCATATAGTCTACAAAAAAATTTGTTAAATAAACCACAAAACCACTGCAAGTATATTATTAATAGTGGGCAATTCAGTACTTGGGTCGACATTGAATATATCTATCTTTACTGCGATAACAATTAAATAAGCAATGACGAGAACTGAAGAAGGAGGATATTATTAAAAATTCCATAAATGCTTATCAAAAATAATAATGATGCCCCTTACAAGTAGCCTAAATTCTAATTTAATTATCCCTATAAAAGTTCCGTTCAATACTGTCAACAATTCGAAAAAATACACTTAGTGCTGAGATGATCCTAAGCACTATATTCCACTATATTTTTATTAAATACTTTCTTTGTACAGACACAACTCTATTACCGTTTTAAAGCAGTAGATATGAACTACTATTTATGTGAGTAATAAAATTAAATATACTTTTTAGAGAACATGGTGGCTAAAGAAGATACGCGGTCAGTATGAAAGCTAAAAGAGTAAATCCGTCAAACCGCAAAATCGTCAAGAGTTAATAAATAAAAAAATGAATAGAAATATTGTAACGCAAAGGCGACACAAAAGTATTAAGCCCAATGCGGTCAATATAAAAAACAATACATCACGAAATTATTCTAACCAAAACAAACGATTTTTGTGAAGTTGAGGTTTTGACTGAAACGACAACTTAATATCAAACAAATGCATCATTAATCAATAATAAAACTCGTTTATCATCCTCACACTATCTCTTCGAGGAGCAAGCCCCCTAACCCGCCCCCATTAACCAACAGCAAGCCATCCTTCTCTTAACGAAACGATAGTTACATTACTTTTCTACGTGTCGCGTCCTATATGGACCCTAGAGTTAGCATTAATTTATTGTACTTGAAAGGAGGAGAAATGTATTAAAAATTCCATAATTATTTATATTGAAAATAATAATTAAAATCAAAAGTATAATAGCTTGTTTAACGTTTATTCGTCTTGTTTAACTATAAGGTATAGTTTAATAACTGAAAAAGAATACATCTGTAAAACATATCATGTCATTAAAATCCTTTGAGCACTAAGTTGACAGTCAGTAAAGAGACAGAGATAAGCTTTTATAAATAGTTAAAATGAAGAGCGTACTTTTTTAAAATTTTTATTTAAAAAAGTCAAAATGAAAATTATTTAAAAATAGTTTTACATATTTAGATTTTACGTCCTTCAAAGTACTGAAATGTGTTAAAACGATAAAGTTATTCAAAACATTACCTAAAATCCCCGGGATATTTTGCCTTTATTCACATTTCGTTCCTCTCGTTTCATTTCGTGCGTATCGTGAGAATCTTCAATGAAATAACGTATTATATAATAAGCTTTTCACAATAAAACTGCAGTTAATGTTTGTTTATATGTTTTCCTTGGCTTCCGTAAATTTGTGATGTCCTTCTTGTATACAGTTATATTTTAAATTGCAAAAAATACAAAGATTTCAATTCTAAGTTAATCAATTTATAAAGCAGAAATATTACAAGAAAAAGCTATATAAAATATCAAAAGTTGACAGCAGTAAATTTTCCAAGGAAATTACCAAATTTAAGAACTACTTGTAAATTTAAAAACTTAAATATGTAATCCACACTTTTCATCCTGTGATAAAAAAACACTATTTTCTTAAGTACAAATGAAACTCCGATAAAGAATATTGCGTGCACATTTCGATACTTACAAAAGTTTAATTAATTAGGATTACGTAGTATTTCTATGAAAATATGAATGTTGATTTTGTTTTTCATAACACGCTGAAATATTTTGCCTAGTATATCTTTCACGGACCTGAAACAATTAACTTAGCTCTCTACATCTCTTCAATTCATTAAAGTAATTTGATCGAAATAATATTGCATACTTACCAAATATTGTCATCAGATATTTTTTAGATTTTAATAATGGGTGAAAAGATAAAGCGGTTTTACTTTATGTAGAACATTTTCAGTATTTTCACTGCGGAGCTACAATAAAATGTTTCGCAGACTCATATTCTGAAGAAGATGACGAATGAGAAATAGTATATTTTATGAATACTCTATTTCAATATAAACGTCCATATTACTAAAAACATCTCCATAAAATTTAATTTAATTTAAATAAATATTCCATTGAGAAACTGTATATTTGACTTTATGTTTCAGTGCATTCATTGACGGAAATTAGGCTAATTGATTTATTCGTTTCTTTTTTTATATGGCTTTGAACCTACCCACGCCATCTGAACTAAATAAGTGGAAAATTTTACGCTACAAGAGTAATCATGCATCAAAAAATAATAAAAAGTTGAAACTTGAAAATAGCACTGTGTTATTTACGTAATGACATTAATTTGGAGTTTTATTCTTAAGATTTTATTAGAATCAATTAGATGGCGCTGTGTGACTTTACATTATTATTTTTTTGCAAAATTTTGATTAAACTGGAATAAAACTAGATACAAAAATAACGTGCATCAAAATCTAAGTCAATTTCGTAAAGGGACAAATATATTTTTCCAATATTTTCAAAATTAATTGAACTGTTCCAAAAATATAAAGAAATTCGCCAAAAATTCATCTCACTATTAATATGTTTACAAGTGATATGTTATTAAATAGATCTTTAAAAATACTATAACTTTTTACTTAAAAATTTACTTATATCAGTTATAGGTAAAATAAAAATAGTCTTAACTTTGTATCTATCTATGGCTCATAACACTTTCGGTGTTAACCTACGTCATCACATATTAACAAATTTTTCTTTGTGAAATTGTATATTTGGTTTTATATTTCAGTATATTAATTAACAAAAATATCGCTAATTAATTAATTAACATCTATTTATTTTCATACGACGTAGGTAGGTATACACACGTAGGTATACTTAAATTGGATACTTAGATAACCTAGGCCAATCTCTAATACTTTTTTTATTAGAATAAGGCGTTTTGGTATATATATTATAAAACAAAATTTACATTTTATTAAAAAAATTATTAATTTTGTACTATATATCAACTAGATGACGCTGAATTGCATTTTGATTTCTGTATTTTTTACGAGTATTACTACAAATCTTGCTAAATCAAAAGTGGAGTTCTGGGTAATATAATTGGAAATTATTTGTCCCTCATATACAAAATGAAAAACTAAAAACACTTACTTTTCCGACTCGCAAATGGCACCGGCTTTCTTCAAGGCGATTAAAATGGAAATTATTTTAATCACCTTGAAGAAAGCCGGTGCCACTTGCGAGTCGGAAAAGTTTTTAGTTTTTCATTTTGTCTATGAGGGACAAATGATTTCCAATTTAGCTTAAGAAATAATTACAATAAAATACCCAACCATCGTTATTTTTTTATCATAAATGAATATAAAAAGAATAAATTTTAAATAAAACAAGAGACACGATATTATGTACGATGTCATCTTCTTTCCTAATTAAAAGTATTTATATTTAAAAAGCGCATCAATATTTTAATATCCGTAGCCGGAAATTGTGGGTAGGAGACTTGAAAAGGTACTAACTGTCATTGGATTAAATTTTCGCACCATTCCTAGCCTTAATTCGAATTCAGGATTTTAATGAAACATTCTTCGCATTTAGTAGGCGTCTTGCGATAGGCAAGGTTTCACTTGCTTACTAATCACCCAACACGTCTTTTGAATATCGAGTTACCGAGAAACCTGTTTAAAGTGAAATACTAAAAGCTTAATCAGTTTGTGTTGGGGTATATCAAAGGAGACAGCGAATTCAATTTTCATTTGCGTAATATTGATTTCTCTCAACGAAACTAAAGTATACCTTGATTAATTTTTTTTACAAAACTGTAACAATCTCATGTTTGTTTAATATTTTGGATGTGATAAATAATTTACTGCTTTAACTAACTCAAATTTAAACCATTACAATAATCGTATTATTTGTAAAACATATTCATATAATAATTAAATATTTTAAAATTGAAAAGGATAGTTTCTTTGAAATCATTACTTTAAAACTATTAAGGCACAAGTAGAAATCACACTACGAGGGCTTTGTGTACACTAGGTACTTGTAAACATTTAGGGGCAAAAAGTATTTCTTTAAGCAAGCTATTTATATATATTAGTTTTTCACCATATAAATATATTGCTTACAAAATCCTTCACTGGCGTAAAACTACGATGTGTATTTCGAAAATTTGTATGATCAAGGATAATAGCCATAGTTTTCCCGTAACAATGTCGTCATATTTTATCGGCCATTTTTTCATGATTTTTAGTTTAATAATACCGGAAATAAGGGCGAGGGTAGTAATCTATTTTCAAATATTTTTTTAGAATATCTCTTTAAACATATAATTTAAACTTTAAACAAAAGTCATAACGAATGAAAAACCATGACATAAAATGTTTAAAATATTGAGTAATTTATTTACCCCATTTTTAACTCTTACATGAATATTTTAGAAAAAGTTATCAAGTGCAAAATATGTTGGTTAATACTTTATATTTTAAATTTATATATTTTTTAAAATTTTGCTTATATTTTAAATAATTTAATTCAATGTTGTTACCTAAAATTGCTTAATATTAATTACGTTTCATCGTTAGCATCATCGGTGATGCACGGTCTGATTTTTTTCCTACGAAATACAGACAAAAGCAAAATAATAGAATAAATCGTGATTATATGTGTCCTTAAACGTCCTTTTGGTCAAAATATTAACCAACTGCATACAACAAAGAGTGTCACAAATTTTATTTCTGAAAAATTTAACTAAACTTTATAATGCTAATTTATTCAAAAGTAAAAGGACAGGAGTTGAAGTGGAGACTTAATTCGTTATAGATTTGATCATATAATCTATCTAGCTGGCTGACTGGCTGACTAACTAGTTAGCTGGCCTGACTAACCGCTTGCTGGTTGGCTGGCTGGCCACCTTACTGACTGCCTGGCTGGCCAGCTTGTTGGTCGACCAAAGAATTTATGTCAATGAAATGAAATACTTTTCGACTTTTACTACGACTATACTCGCGTGATGTTCTTCTTCATCACCATCTTCTTTTTTATTATTTTATCTTTTTTATATTAGATAATTCTTCTTCATCATCCTAGATATTTCATTAATTTAAATTCATTTGAGTAACCAAAATCAAATTTACAATTAAATGAAACTACGTGATGTAGTATTATTTCTACTATCTTTAATTTCTTTACCACGATCTAGGTTTCGTTGTATTACAACATCTTCAAGTGGGATATAAGCAAAGATATTACATCTTCAGGTGGGATATAAGCAAAGATATTACAGGTGGGATATAAGCAAATATATACATCTTCAGGTGGGATATTATAAAGATATCTTTGCTTATATCCCACCTGAAGATGTTGTAATACAACGAAACCTAGGTCGTGGTAAAGAAATTAAAGATAGTAGAAATAATACTACATCACGTAGTTTCATTTAATTGTGAATAATGAATTTCTACAAAATTAACGCCAAATATATTCAATAAAATCAAATTTGTTAAAAAATATAATGCCTAATTAAGTATAATAAATATTTTAGTTGACGAAAAAATAATTGAATTTTGTATTTGTTTATGTAAGTAATTTATTAATATGAGTAATGTGCCCTTCTAAATTTTTAACGATGTATAACACTTCAAAACTCTCTAACAAGTACTATGTCTATTAAACAATCAAAAAATTATAAATTTTCACAACATGAATATAATGTGTACTATATATTTTACAGTCTTCAAAACATGATGATGTGATGATGATATTTCAAAAATTTTAAGATCTAGGAAAATCACTATTGTATTTCTACAATCCTTGCGTGGACTTTGAGAAAATCAATATTTTTCATGATTCTGGACTAAGTAGTGTCGAAAGTAAGAAGGAAACGAACATATTTTTTGCGTTTTTTTTTCACTAAATCTTTAAAGATATATTACCTAAAGATACGAAAAATGTAATTGTGTAACCTTTCATATTAACCATTTTAAACGAGACTGACACTATATACGAAATTCAAAAAAACATTTCAAGTAATTAATTTGCACCCTGAAATTTACATATAAATATTTTGTTACTTTTTACAGTCATTATGCCAAATTTCAAGTATCTATATCAAACGCTTTCTTAGAAAAACGGCTATGACAGACGGATAGACAAGTGAGTGATCTTATCAATGTTACATTTTTTCTTTTGAGGTCTAAAACGCTAAGAAAAGTTTAAACAATTTAAAAGTCAATAAAACAATAATCTTCACGCGACCGATAGTACAACCGTTATGTAGAAAGAGTTGACGGACTCGACCAAAATGTTCCCTGCTAGCGTACGGGTATTCACCGCAAGAAATTCTGTTGGCATTTATTTATTCGGCCGCTAAATATGTCTGTAAATAATGCATACTAATAATACACATCAGCAAAGCAGCGAGTCATCAAAAAAATTACTTGGATTACCTGGAATTTATTCAATTTATCATCCTATTTGGACATGCACTTGACAGCAGATTAGTTAGTCGCGTCCTGTCAAGTTAATCGGTTAAAAATGAAAGATTCTACATAACGCTTGATTGGATCCTGTGGACTATATTGCAAAAAGTCCGACACAAATTAAATATACTGAAGGTCACAATAACACCCCAAAATATATGCAAATAATAAGGTAGCCTATAACATATTAACTGTTTTTAAAAATTTTATAATGCTGTGCAAAAGTTTATAAAGCTATGAAAATACAAATTTTTAGTCCTAATTCACCTATTAATAATAAATAGAACATAGATAAATAAATGTTTTTGTTACTATTCCCTTATAACTTATATACACTAATTCCTTAGTCAAACAGATTAAATTCAATTAACTAAATATCGTCCTCTTAGCCACCATATAAATTTTTAATTTAATCACAAATTAACTACATAATGAAAACTTTGCAAAATGGAACTGTGGTAAAACAAAATAGGCAAGTGTAATATTTCCCTTACAGTGACAGTAAAATATGTTCTGTATTATATTTTCCTGTATTTAAAAATCACTAAACATTCCATTTCAAAAATATTTTATCCACTTTGCGGTTTCAAAATAATTATGAAATTATATTTACAGGTACTAACATTCCATGAACGAAATTAAATTGATTTCATCTGTAATTAACACGCCATTTGGCTTCTACGTTCATTGAATCTAACGTGGTAAATATTATAAATGAACTCCTGTAAAAAAAACATTCCCACGAACATTTTCTGCACATATTCATTTAGCAATTATGAGACTCTCAAATTCGATTCTATTAGTAATATTGATTGTAAGAGGAGTTTAAATACAACTAATTAATAAATATACGTTCACCTGAATTACGTATCTGCGAAATCGACTAATAACTAATCGTATTTATACAGTCATTTATTAAGAAAGTATAAACAATATTATAGCTATGGCAAGGGTTATTTTATGAACCAAATAATAATTATAATTTTTGTGAAAACGGCCGTTTGATTAGAAAAGATCAAATAAATATTTGTTAATAAAATAAGTTGCTATGTAATTTGAAAGTTTACTTCCTCGCTACAAAATAAAATACAAATAAAGGGTATTATTTATGGTAGGTAAATAAATATTATTTATACCACAAATAAACGTTACGTTTAATGTTATGCCTTTGTTTGTAATAAAATGATGCGTATTAGATTTTAACTTAACAATAATTGGAATGCGAACTTTTGGTTTCTTCTCCACAATTCTATTGGTGATTCCAAACAAAACGATAGTTTTTAAAAACATCCATCGCTGACGTGGAAGACATTAAAAGAGGTAAAGTCCGCGCTAACTCCTAGCCATTGTAGATATCCTAATCGGATTACACGTAGATTCAATTTTTTGTTGCAATATTTTATCGGCATTAGATTTGCTCACCCAATTCAGTAGTGGTTGAAATAACTATTTCACTGACCCGCAGTTAATGCAGTAGAATTTATCTAATTATATGAACAAATAGAAAATATTTTATAACCACAACATGCTTAAATATCACGCTAACACCAATAAACTCTTTAAAGCTAATCATCTCAATATTATTAACTTATCAGAAATTGTTATAACCTTTATCACAAGAGAGGAGATAACGAGAATCGGTATCAGCTTTTTTATTTAACTGGTTCATCATGTGATTAAAGCATCCATATAAAATAAATTTCTATTAAACAATAATAATTTCTATTAAACGATATGTATTTAAAACATAACAAGCCAATACTACCTTCGTAAATTCGTAAGTAAACATAATTTATATATTGCAGGATATATGACAAGAAAATTATTAAAATTATAATGGAGATAAAAATCTGTTGTAATAAGTTTTAATGAGTGTAATTTTATTAAGCAATTTGTGCTTATTACAGGTTGTCAGTGTCCCTTGTAAATGTTCCTTTTCAAATTTTCAAAACTTTGCTTGATATCCTCCCGTAAACAAACAACGAGCCCGGGTAACGTTACATGACATCCATCTTAATTGTGTTAATTTTATTTTGATCCTGTCTCGTGAAAATGTGAAAAGGGACGAAAGCAAATTAGGCTGTAATCTTTGTGTAATTGTCGGTTTAAAAGGATCATAAATAAAAGGAATGTACAATGTGGTTTTGCGGTTTTTCGGGTCAAAATTTAGCTGTATGATTCTTTGCAAAACGAAATCCAATAATTTAACTTCATGTGGTCTTTTTACGTAACTTAAACAGAAGCGTAATACTTGTAAGGGGACAAAATTTATTAAGACACTTTATAATGTATAAAGTTATAGTTTTTTATTAAAAAAAAATTTAGTATTACTTTGAGTTTAATTGAAAATAAGTTTCGTAAAGTTGTTCTACTTCCTTAGCCGTTCCTTTTTTGCTTTCCGCTTATATCTATTTTAACAAAGTGTTTGTATTTTTGTTCTATGCAAATTATATTTAGTAAAACCAATTGAGCATTACCTGAATGATAATTTCCATCCAAGAAATATAAAATTAGTAGAAAAAACTATGTATCTAGTCTAAGAGTATGGCATCCATCATTATTATTTACCCATAACCATAATCAATGAATAAATGAGTTCAGGACTTCTCAAAATCTCCTTGTTCAAGGTAAATCGGTGAGCATGAGCGAAGGTTTAATTCATCTCAAGTGCATGGAGTTGGAGTAGTAATTATTGATAATGAATATAGTCATCGTGATATCATTATTCAACCTCGAAGCAATCATCTTCAACGAATTTCTGAAACACATTGCAGTTACGATGCGCTTCAGTATCCGCTAATATTTTAACAAGGTGAAAACGGTTCTCACTTCAACATTGAACAAGTCAATATATATATTTAAGAATTGCAATATGAACAGGTGACTTTTGATCGACATGATATCATTGCCCGAGTTTTTCATCGAAAACCCATTAAATTTGTTGATGTCGTAGTTCAAAATCAAATATTCGGCACTGTCATCTACTAGATGTATTTGATTGAATGGCAGAAACGAGGACTGCCACATTCTCACAACTTAATTTGGTTTAGAAACCAAATTAAACCGGACCAAATCGACAATATCATCAGAGCTGAATTTTCAAATCCGGAATAACATCCCGAACTTTACGATATGATAGTGAAAAATATGATTCATGGTCCTTGTGGCGAATTAAATAGAAATTCTCCATGCAGGAAAGATAACAAACGTGCGAAACGTTATCCAAAACTATTGCTAAACGAAACAATAACAAGCGAAGATGGATATCCAAAGTATAGACGTCGATTATAAAAATAAGGCGGGGTTACGGAAAAAATTAAACTACGAGGCAATGACGAAATTGAAGTTAATAATCAATGGATAGTTCCGTACAATCCACATCTATCTAAAATATTCAAAGCCCATATCAATGTCGAATACTGTAGTTCTGTTAAATCCATCAAATACGTATGCAAGTATATCAATAGGGGTAGTGATATTACTGTCTTCACATTGACTAAAGAAAATGAGCACGATGAAATAGTACAGTATCAAATGGTCGTTATTTTAATACCAATGCAGCAATTTGACGAATTTTGAGTTTCCCGATACATGATCTAGATCCAGCAGTTGCTCATTTATCTGTCTACTTAGAAAATGGACAACGCGTGTTCTTCATTAGAGAAATAGCAGAACAAGTTGCGATGGAACCACAAGCATGACCAACTTTAGAAGCTTTTTTGAGCTACGTCAAGAAGATCCCTTTGCAAAGACTTTGCTTTACACAAAAGTGCCAAGATACTATACGTGGGATTCATTAAATAAAAAGTTTTACTGACGAAAACGAGGAACGCCAGTGCAAGGACTTAAAATTAAGTATGTGAATTTCAATATTTTTAGAAAGAACTTTAATAATAAGACCGTTAAAGAAATTAATTAAAGCATTTATCAATAAAAAAATCGTTATTAGACCCCAATTGAAAGTTCTAAGCTAGACTATTCGTTTAAACAAAAAACTAATTTATTAATTTTTTTCAATTTCGAGTTCTTTCGAAGGTTTATTCTAATCGTTGTTGTTGTTAAACTTCGATTTTTAAGATTACTGATACATAATCTCTCACATTTTTTTTCTAACTAAAATGATCAGCATACCGTATAAGTTTGTGAGCAAAAATGTAACACGTGCTCTATAACGACTCTTAAATCAAAGAAACAAATATTACACGTGTTATAAAATTTCGCCCTAAAAGGAATACCTCCAGAAATTTTATTAGAAGCCATTTTCATAACAGCAGGCATGAAAAAGTAATAAAATTGGCAATTACCTCAAGTCAGAAAAAATACGATAATTTCTGCGAATTTAACATTACATTTTAATACTATTTTTCAAAGATTCTTTAGGAGAATGAAAATAAATAAATATAAAATATTTCTGATCTAAAATATTGGATTTGCTTACTAAGGGATGATTATTAGGCTATTCGTAATAAATTTTTTTACTGTATTTGCTTCATTGTGCTAATAGTATTTTTAGCAATTTTTCCTGTAGCCTATAGTTCAAAAATACGAACATTAATAAGCGGACAAATAGATGGAAACGCAATATATCTTATTAATATTTAAAAAATCGGCATGTGACAATCGATAAACTGTGGGAAAATTATAATAAAAAAAATTAACTTTTCCAAAGTGTCACAAACACTAATGGACTGATAAAGCTAAATAAATTATCGTAAATAAAAAAAAAACTTACCGGGTGAATTCTGCTAAAGAAACATTTATTGAATAAATTTGTGTCGTGATCGGCTTTCATCTTTTTTTATTTAATCGCTAGGTAATTTTAATGTAACAATTTGAAAAGTGGACTAAGGGCTTTACCCAATTAATTTACGTGATTGCTTAAATTGAGCCTAGGGGCTTCTTTCATTATGGATAAAAGTTACGAATTAATGTATTCATTTTCCGGAAGTAATTTCGTATATATACGTTCGAGCTCAGGCAATGACTGTACGATTTACCTTTTCGGAAAAAAAATTCAGCGCTCATAAGTATCAACAATTGCATGTCGTAGATACCCTATCTCAAGCAATTGGAACAACGAGTGCAGAGTTTAATAGGATCAGGTTACCGCTGTTCTGGCTTTTACCAGGAATGTTATATCTTTCTCGAAGGCCTTATTCCTAAATTTAATTTTGGCTGCAGTTGTAATTTTTGTTTTTATTTTTAAATTATCTAAATTTATTTTAAGACATTCGACCCATCTCAAACTAAATTTATATTATAGTTGAGTTCCCTCTCGTTTTGTCAGAAAATTTCATTTTTTTTGTACCAGAAACGTTCATACACTCACACAAGATGACCAGTCCACTTTATTCACCGAATTTTCTTATTGGGTCTCCAACCTTAGGTTTCCTAAACACTCTTCTATAATTCAGTGTTAAATTTCTTTTGCTAGACTTTTTTAATCTGGACGTGTTTAAAGAAACTTCTAAGAATTTTTCTTTCGGGAATTGAAAAAATTCTTCAGTTTTTGTAGCCAGGCCCATACTTCTCAAGAATATAACAAATCATACCTAATTGAAGTCTTATAAGAAAAAATTTTATTTGTTTGTCCACATATTTACACAATATAATCGGAGAACAATAGAGGGGCAGATTGATAAACTGATTATTGTACGATAACACGCTTTTCCCCACAACATTCTCATGTAACTTAAATAAAATTAGCTTCAAAGAAATTTATCACCTTGTATTATATATATCTCACTTAGAGCCATCAGTTTTTTTTCAAAAATTAAAAGAGAGATTTAAAAGAATGAAGGTTTTCTACCGATAAGGAAATTAAATTAACAGTAAATTATTATTTTGGTTACAAACGGAAAGATTATATTTTTCAGTGAATTAATGCTATTATTAAAACACACATTGACAGAATGACGACAAGTATTGTTACCAGAAATCCCTTTTCTATTTTTAAAATACAGAGCTTGACGTAATTCATACGCGTGTTTTTCTTTTTTTTATGTCCATTTGAATAATTGATAATTTAAAACAATTGATCGATTTTTTCTCTTTGAAACTTATTTAAGATACTTTTCACCTCTATAACATTCTGAACATTTGCGTTAAAATAAGAAACGATTATCACTCTGGGTAAGTTAATTAAAATCATTAAATCATTTATTTACATATTGATTGCTATAACCAATATTCACTAGGACCGATAAAATAAATCGTTTCAGTTTATTGTAGCCTAATTTACTCAAACGTCTGATATTTGACAATCGAATAATAGAAAAAAAATATGGCTCGAATTATCGCGAAAAGTAATGGTTTTCAGTTTATAAATTTATAAAATACTAATAAATATTAATATAGGCATATGCGTAAATAAAAAGTATAGTCAGAAATCGAAGAAAAATATAAATTATTAACAAAATTTATGTTTTTCCGTAGTTTGGTCCGTGAACTTGACTATAGTTTAGTGAATTAAAAGCACGATTTACGCGAATAATACATAAAATTATTCTATCACAACATGAAAAATGCGTGAACTAAAATAGAGATAACAATAAAAGAAAAAATAAGAAAGGATACGAACACGATGATGGGTACGGAAAAGAACAATGAATGTTAGGAACGCAGAGCGCAGCCACCTTGCTTGTCTATAAAAAACCCGCACTGATCTAGCTAGTTCTTTTCCACCGCCGATCACCGAGAGGAGAAAACGTCCCGGATGTCCTAGCCTGCGCTGGCTGGGCACGTGTTGCTTAGGCCGATCGCTGGGAGGCAGGCACCGTCTAACTTCTGTCGATGCTTGACCAGCCGATGTTGGTAAGCCTATAAAGTTACAACTTAGTAAGTATGGAGCGATAAAAAATTTCATTGTAATAATATATTTAAGTTGTAACGAAAAATAAAAGCTACGCTCAAAAAGATTGAAAATAGTCAAATGAGGAATAGCATTTAACATTTGCATGGCTGTTACGAGTTTTTAATTCAGATGCGAGGTATTTCATTTCTAGCATTATTAGAGCCCTTTACAGATACCAACTATCACATTACACCAGCTCCAATATCTAACACAGCATATTTTTTTTCATTTCTGTGACGGAAAGAGTTAAACTGCATTTCCAATATAGATATTGACGAGTATGAAGTAAATGTTATATCATATACGCGTTATACAATAATTTTGTAACTATCCTCCTAAATATATGACTTATAGTATATATCAACGCGTTTCCGTTTTGCCAGTTTGTAAGTTCCAATTTCAGTTGTTCTGCTTCGTAAAAATTGTATTCAGAGTAGCCAACATAAATGTAATTAAATATTTGGGATCAACTTGCGTTTGTCTGTTGAAGGTAATATGAAAGTTTGAATAAAAATACATTTAAAATAGACGTGTTTAGTGTAAGGGAATTACTCACGAATATTCTGAATACATGCGAGTAATTGTATTCCGTGTTCTATAGCAAACTTGAGCCGACAGAAATAATGTTTATTTTAAATTTGATTTTATCGAAATTCTCGTGTTTTATTTTATTCATGTATTTATTTACACTACAGTTGTGAAATATAAGTTGAAAGCATTCACTTTTAGTTTATTATTAATTGTTAGATTGTCCTATCACGTTAACTACGTGATAGGACAATCTAAAATAATTTAAATTTTTTTTAACTCGTTTGTTTCTTATATCTTAATCACATATAATACAGCGCATTATTTTTATCTTCAAAATTAATTCAATGTTAAGAAAGTTCTTTTCACTAGTTTATGAAACCTAACTTTTTTACTCTATTATTGAGAAAGGTAATATTATTCCACAGTTTTTTTCCCTTTTACACAGTAATAAAATACGGCATTACAATTCATAAATAAAATATAAAATTTAGTTATTGGAAAGCTGGTCGAAGTATATTCTTTTGAGCAGTATCTTTGATGTGAGGAGTTGTGCCCAAAGAAATTTCTCCGAAAAATGCACTTTGCCTTATGCTTCATTTGACTTCCTTAAACTACGGACAGGCTGTAAAATAGTCTGACCTAATAGTTTCATAGAATGTAGAAAACTAATTTTTAGTTCACTGTGAAAGCATGGCTGTTAATTATAAACTCGGATCACGTCCGTTTCGCGTCACGCCCCCTGCTCCCGTCACCCCTCATTTAAGCCACCTCACGCGTCCTCATGCGGGTTTTATCGCGAAGCGATTATTATAGTTAAAGTGGTTTACCACTCTTGTACTTTAAGGAGACCTGCAAAATTATCATATTATCAAGGGAGAGATTCATAAGCTATCGAGGTACTCCAAAATAAGAAAATTTAATTGAGTTTCATGTAAATTTTTCAGTGAATTCCAATTAGTCTATGGAGTCGGTTAGCATCAGACAGAATTTAATTGATGTTTTTTCTTAATAGAATGTGTATCCTTTAATAAATAATACTTTATATCGAGTGTACTTTTATAAATAATACTTTATATCGAGTGATTTATATGGAATCTTTTACGCTAATTTAAATTTCGGAGTATTATTAACATGCAAAGCGAATTTTTTGCCCTATGTGAATAAGTTAAATATATTTACTACGAGCAGAACTTATTTTAAGAATGTGCACAATTATTCAGGTATTAACCTTAGGATCTTAACAGGGGTGCACCAATACCCCAGATGACTAATAACGCGACGATATCTCGTAAACGATTTGTTGTCTCGCTCTAGCATTTTGTGTATTCTATTGTATTTCCGAACGCCATTAGTGGCCGGTACACATTTGCAGGTGAAAGTCGTTATTCTATAGTGACAGGTATGTACGAGGTGATCCGTTACTATTTACGTGTGTATTTTTTTATGTATGCTTAAATGCTCTTTCGCTTTTTTTCAGTTTATAATGGCTTTTCCACGTGATAAAGAGCTTGAACGTTTTTTCAATGATATAGCTGAAAATAGTGAAATCAAAATTGAGTTGCATAAGGTTGAGAAAACTTCGGAATATGGAGACAACGTTTCCGTTCATTCTGAGGAACAGGATGTCATTTCAGGGCGTAAAGAAGATGACGTGCACCTCTCTCAGTTGCGCGTAAATATTTTGAGATGTAAAAATAGATGGTAAGATTAGATAGTGTCCGGGAGGAGAAAGATGCATTTATGGTGTTGTTTGCTAAGCCAATCGAATTGACACTTATGTATATGAACCAAGAGGTATAGATGATAGGGAAAGTGCAAAAGAAATGTGGTCGCCAATGGATTCACCCATATACAGGTCTATTATGTCCGAAAACAGGTTTTATTTTCTCCTCATGTGTATTAGGTTTGACGACAGGGATACCCAGGACAAGAAGACAGATTTGCGCCTATACGAGAAGCAAGGTTAGTTTTCATAAAAAGTTGCAAAGATTCTTATCAACTACACATATAAGCTACAATTGACGAGCAACTGTTAGGTTTCCGAGAAAAGTGTCCTTTTTGAGTTTCCATATAATCGAAGCCATACAAATATGACGTGAAGATTGTGGCAATTTGTGATGCTAAAACATATTATATGTTTGACGCGATTCCTTACATAGGCAAGGGTACCGAGGCAAAGGCTACGTCAGACTATGTCACAAAATTATCAGAGAGTATCAAAGGATCTGGCCGAAATATAATCTGTGATAATTGGTTTACTTCAGTACCTCTTGCTGATATTTTACTAGAGGAGTATCGCCTAACATGTGTTGGTACTTTGAGGAAAAACAAACGTGAGATACTACCATCTTCACCAAACAAGAACAAGTCACCGTTGTCTTCTCTGTTTGCATTCGACGGAGCAAAAACTTTGATCTCGTTTACTCCTAAGAAAAATAAGCCTGTTATACTGCTATCAACTATGCACAATAAACAAGAAATAAATCCAACAACAAGCAAACTTGTCATGATCCACTATTACAATGGGACCAAGGGAGGTGTTGATACCTTTGTTAAAATGATGCACAACTTCTCGACTGCTAGAGACAAAAATAATTTTCATCAAAATATAAGCTAATTTCTAAGGTGAATAAAATTCTCCCAATATTCGAAAGTTGCCAGAAAACTTAAAAAAACTAAATATCGTTGAACTAAACTTTCACAGAGATATTACCCTAATTCATTTATGAATTGAGTTCATGATTTTAATAAAATACCATTTGTATTTAGCAGGCTCCTCTACTATGCCCATCGTGCATAGTTCAACTTATTTACTAACCCTTAGAGTTTATTAAGTAACGGCGAAGCCTCATTAAGTAGAACACTAAAATATAGGTTAGTGTCAATGAAGGCAGTGAATTTAATTTATAATAATGATCATTTGCATAGCATTGATTTTGGTCAACGTAACTTAAATTTATTTTGGGTGTTTTTTTTTCTAATGCAAGAAAAATCCAATATTACTAAATTTGTGAATCAGCTTTTCTATCACTAATTCAAAGATAGTAAATATTACATCATTAGAATAAATTTATACCTCCTAAAAATAATCGTGGCACAATATTTTTGTTTAAATTTGATAAAAACAATATGTTTGAAATTATAATTATATAGCAGAAAAAAATTATGACTTTTCAATCCAAAGTACTTGTTATTATTTAGAAATGCTCGTTAATTGAATCGATAGTCAATATCAACCAGAAGTACTCAAATTTAGATTTCTTTAGAATTTAAATCGTCATAATTTATAACTATTTGAACCCCAAAAATTTACGATTTGAAAAAGCATTTGCCTGGCTACCTAAGCAGTTGACATTAATAAGTTGAAATTTTTGTTCATAGACAAAAATTTCAACTTATTAATGCCAACTGCTTAGGTAGCCAGGTAAATGCTTTTTCAAATCATAAATTTTTAGCTTTGCTTTATCACCCGAATATGTAATATTTTTTCACGGAAATATGTAATATTTTTTATTACAGATATAGGAAATACAAGCAATTCTATTTTCGATTTAACTAACATTACTTAATATCATTTACGTTTACCATGAATGATGCATCTTATGCGTAATTAGAGGATTCATCCTTTCCTACGAAGTATGGCCAAAAGCAAAAGACCGGAATATACTTTCTTAAATATTCCTTTGTGCAATATTAAGGCACTGACAACAGCAGATTCAGCTTATTCAAAAAACATTTAATAAAGGCTACTAAATTTTTGGTCACGAAAAAAATATGTTGTTGTTGAATATATTTCTAAACTCCTGGTTGTTTCTAAAACACAACTGAAATATATTTTCTAGCTGAAAAAAATTCAGAAACATCCAGAAATATCAATTTTAAACCAAATTAACTGTTAATTTATAAGAGTTTATTAATGGAATTAAAAAAATACTAACTGATCACGTCTTAGTTAAAATATTGGTTCAATAAAGTAAATGGAAAGTAAGACACATTTATTCTATTGCTTCTCTTTTACTCGCACGTAAACCGACGGTGTGCGCTGAGGTGCACTGCTAGTTCTTTTTCATTGCCAGTTCGTTCTATGTCGAGCCTACTACGTCCTCTGGCTAGCGTCATCGCATTCTAGGCCTGTATGTTAATTTTGTGATATATTGTGGTTAGTAAGTATTTTGAGCAGATCAAATATCTCACTAGCGCTTCACGTGACTTAATCAATGTCATCCTAATATTTTATCTATTTCTAGAACACCTATAATTTCATCGCAACACCATCGCAACAAAAGAAATTTCCTTCTCAAAAATAGTTTAAAAATTCTACTAAATATTACGTAATATGAAAAGTAATAATAACAAACATAAGGTGGTATGGTGTGGTGGTATGTAATATAAAACCAAGATATTTTAGAATTTATACAAGTAAGAAAAAAATTAATAACGTTACAATGGAGATAAAACTCTGTTTCACAAAACTTTACGAGTTTCATTTTAAGAAATAAAAACAAATTAGCGCCCTCATTACAGATCATCACTGTCCTCACTTTGTAAATATTCTTCTTCAAATTTCCTCAACTTTCCTTCAAGTCCTTCCGTAAACAAACAACGAGCCCGTGTACTGTCGCATAACATCCGTCCTAATTGTTATAATTTTATTTTGATCCTGCCTCGCATGTTCGGATTCGAGGATGTAAAAAGGGACGAAAACAAATTGTTCCGTAATCTTTGTGTAACTTTCGGTTTGAAAACCCGTTAATTAAAAGAATATACAATGTGGTTTTTGCGGTTCTTCTACTCCGCAATTAGCTATATGATTCTTTTACGAAACAGAATCCACCGTATTTTATTCACGTGATTTTTCAGGTAGCGTACATAGGAGGGTAATGTTTGTGTCGAAGTAAAATTACAGTTGTTTGAACAAATGAATGTGATATTTGTCTGAATTGCATTGGAAATACATTCAACAAATAAGAGATTATCTGTTAATGAACACGAGTTTCAGTAATTTCTGTTTCATGTTAAGTATATCTAACGAAAATACATATGCGTTTAGTACACATTTTAAATATGCATACAAGTTTACAAACGAACAATTGATAACAAGCAATTTCAGTAATAATAATAATTTATCATTTGATAGGGAAGACTCTATACGCCAGGTTGACTTGACCAATTTATTTTAACTATTTGTTCTATTCAAATTGGTAGTTTTTAAAATAAATGTTACAATAGTTTTGATATGCCGGTATAACAACTCTACAAATTTCTGACAATGTTTTTACCTCGTACCTACAACGCGATAAACTTAAAAAAAATTTACTATAATTAACCCCTATTCAATTAGAAAATTGATATATTAAAATATCAAGTTCCTATTTGGTAAGCTTTCTTCATTATCTTAATTTCAAAAGTAAAAACGCACAAATATTAGTATAGTTTTAATTTTACTAGTTTTAGTTAAAATTTAAGAAAAAGAAAAAATTGCCAAGTGAGAGCAAAACTTACACTATATGAAAAAATTTTTAATATTTAAACTTGTTTTTATTAAAATTTTTATTATGTTATTTTTCATATATAATAATATATTTTTTTATATTTTGAATGTATTTGGCGATAATTTTGTAGAAATGTATTATTACGTAATTTTTCTTCACAACTAAATGAAACTACGTTATGTAGTGTTATTTATACTTTAGTTAAATTCTTAACCACGACCTAAGTTTTGTTGTATGACAGTATCGTCAGGTGGGCAATTTGTAAAGATCTTTACAAATTACCCACCCAAATATGTTGTCATATAACGAAACCTAGTTCGGAGTTACAAATTCAAATAATGTAGGTATAATACTACGTCACGTAATTTCACATAATTGCGAATAAAAATTAAGTGATAATTTTTTATCTTTTTATCCCATTACTTATTATATTTTTAAAAAAACTATTAGACTTAGGATAATTACCTACTATAGTCTTCCAGCAATTTTCTGATCATATTCTGCTAACACTCTTTTCCTCATAAATTTAGATTCAAGAATTTCTGAAATGGGAGCTTGCGCTTATTTTGCATATCGTTGTGCATGGCTGAGTGTGTGCTACTTAAAGTTTTGAAATATTTTTGAGTTCTTTCTACTTTAACCTTTACAGAAAATATATGTTTAATATAATCTGATGCTGTGCCAAATTTCCACATCAAACGGTTTCAGAGAAAATCTGCTGTAACTGATGGAAAACGGGTACGTGAATAATCTCACAATGGTTTCGTTTTTCCTATGTAAGTAAGAAAACACAAAAATATTCTAATACTAACAAAACCGTTTACGCTTCTCGTCTCAACAATAGTAATAAAAATAAATATACGATTTACAATGAGCGAAGGCACAACGAAAACAGATGTCGGCCATTTTACTGGCAGTCTATTATTCGCTGACGGACTGATTGACTGAAAACTGAGAGGGAAATCCTTTCTATCACCTATTCATCCCATTACCTATGTATTTCACTTTGTGTTCTAGTATAATTTTTGACACAAAGTAAGTATATAAGTCCCCAGTATCGTGGCAAAAGTTATTTCTTTCTCAAAAATCGCTAAACATTTTCACAATATTTAATATGAAAAGTCATGACAATATTCAGAATACAAGAAGAACAAAATATAATTAAGATCAACTAAGATCTTATTGAATTTATAACAAGAAAATTAATAAAGTTGTGGTTGAGATAAAATCCTATGTCACATAATTTTAATGAATTTAATTTTATGACGTAATTTGTGCTCATTACACGTTGTCAATGTCCTGATATTTAAAAAATATTTATTTTCAATTTTCCTGGCATCCTTCCTGAACCAAACAACACGCCTGTGTAACATGGCGTAATATTTACTCTAATTGTGTTAATTTTGTTTTGATCCTACTTCTCATGCTTGGATTGGGGGATTAAAAAGGGACAAAAACAAATTTGCTGTAATCTTTGCATAATTGTCGGTTTAAAAGTCTCTTAATTAAAGGAAATACATCGTGGTTTTTGCAGTCTTTGCTCCATAATCAGCAATATGATTCATATATGCAACGGAATCCGATTTGACTCATGTAGTCGTTTTAGTTAACTTAAATAAGAGTATGATAATATGTATGAAAAAAAATTCACACAGTTCTTTAAACAAATGAACGGACTGTTAGTACGAGTTCGTCTACATTTTCATTTAGCTGGAATTTAGTGGTAATTGTTCTTCAGCGAATCAAAGTGATCGTTGCTTGAGATATTATCACCATACAAGAACCATGAAATTAGTAGATGAGAGGAATGCCAATGAAGATGAGTGCGATATCTATTATTGCTACATACCCTATCTACATTGGTGATTGCGTGAAGGTCCACAGATTGGTTCACAGGAAGGTGTACATATAAAAAGATGCCATTATCCATCGACCAGATCTCTTATAGATTCACATGCAATAGAAATTGTTGAACAATTTTTGTATTTGTTTGAAAGTATTTTTCTAGTATTTCTTTTTAATTGAATGAAGGATAAAATATGAAATATTTAATCGTTATAAATTTCACCTACTTTAGTTAAACCCGCAAAATATAAACAATTTTAAAAGGGTCTATTGACATTAATTAAATTTTGTGAGTACCAATCGAGATTTTAAAAAGTCCTTCTCAGTAAATCTTGCGTTTGGCCGTGTTACATACATACATTACAATACATTTGACCCAGTTAAATTTAAGGCACTTTGTATTGGTATATAAATGACACGTAATATTTTTGGTTCAAATGAACAGAATAGTTTTAGAGATCTCCAAAAAATGTAAATGCTTTCTGTATATTTTATTTTTCCAGGAATTTCGACGTCAAAAGACTATAAATGTTACACACATGCAGTGGAAAAAGTTATAAATTATCGTAATTTTGGTTTGAAAGGTTATATTAAATTTTGGGTATGTAATTATTTTGGAAAGACTGTCTTCCATGTGTAATGGTTAATTTAGATTTAGTTACTTCAATAAATTAATTTTATTTTTAAAAAGTCTAATTTTTATGTTAAGAAACCTGTTCGACGAGGAGTTTTATGAAAAAAACGTATGGTATTGAAAATTAACTGTGTTATAACACATGTTTTTGAGAAAAATGGAGACCATTTTCTTGTAAGAGGATTCATATATTTCTTATTTTGACATGAGTGTTCCTGTGGCCCTTTTTCGTTATATCAGAAGACTTCATATTGATGAAACTTTAGGCGATAAGTTTTCTCATCATACAAGTTTTAAAAATAAAATGTCTAATATGCAAAACTAATAAATTTTAAATATTTAGAATTATGCAGCTAACATACTATATTAAATGATATTACGGTGGATATTACTTTACAGTGCCGCTCACGCCGGGCAACGGATACTGTTAATCCCAATTTACAAACCCAACAGCGGAATGGTCTAAAACAGTCCCCGGTATCCATCCATAAACAGACGACGAGCTTGACTAAAGTGGTACGGTGTCCATTATGTTCGTATTGAACATATTTCGGATGCGTCTCCCATATCCGGTCCGTCGTTTAATTGGATAATACCGAAAAGCGATTAAGATAAATCGTGGTGTAATCCCCGTGTAATTTTTGCTTTAAATTCGACGTTCTGCAGATTTAAACTCCGGTTTATTGTTTTACGATTTATGTTTTCATATTACGGTTTGATCATTTCAATGCATATTCAACAGGTTTTCTGTTTAATCTGTGAAATATTATTGAAAAATAACGTTTTAGAATGAGTTTATGAAAAATATTAATTAAATCTCTAAACTATTATCTCCAAACATTCCTACATACCTTCATTAATATCTTATTTAATACTCGATTCAATAATTCAATGAAATATTTCAATTGTTTCGTAAACTTTTTTGGAGTTCATTCATTAAAAATCGATTTTCATATGTAGTGCCTGGTATGAAGTTTTATGAATAGTAAAATCAGGTCAGAGCGTCAAAAGTTCAGAGCGTTAAAAAAGTGTAATCAGATAATTTCATGCACATCGTTGACAGGTCGAATTATTTACTTGGAATTGAAAGGGTCCTTTGTTTTGGCTGGAAGTATTGCATTTAACAAAAGTAGTAAAGCGCATACAAGAAAAAGAAACTACACGAAAAAAGAGTGAAAATATTCATCTCTCACAAAGGTATAATTGAAATTAAACGCCGTAACTGCGTTTCAAGCAGCAAACGTGAAAATGAAAAAAATGCCGAGATACTTGTATGATGTTAGTGGTATTATTAATGAAAGCGTAAGCGGAAAAGAAAACTATATAATATATCTAATTATGTGTGCAAAAAAAGTTAGAATATTTATGTAAACATTTTCAAGGGTTGCCTGTGGTTTTAAGTATATCACAAAATGTATTGATCAATTATCAAAGTTAGTATTAACTTAGAATTATATTATTTTCCATATACTCAACAAAACCTTAATTCTGTCATAGCTGGGTTTAATTTATAAATGGTATATTTTGTATTTCATTTTTAAATATTTAAAATTTCGGTTCAAAAATGTCCAAGCGCGGATCTTGAAATACAATATCTTTATGCAACGGGCACATTCGAATTATCGGGTTTTAAAAAGAGGTATAATTGTTGTAAACTTGTAATGGTATACGGGACTTAAGTCGATTGTTGAAGTTAAGTAAAGAAAGGAGATAGGGACAACCAACATGCGAATGTATGATTTTATATAAATATAATAGACAGGCGATTTTTCTCCATGCAGCTAGTGATGACAAATTAAATTTGTGTAGTTTTTCATAGTAGAATTTAGTAGAATTTCATAGGATCTACAGGGGAGGAGACGTGATTAGGGATATCCAAATTGACTCCGTCGTTTCCTTAATAGCGCCAGGACTAATTGTGGAAGTCCCATCAAACAATTATGCCCAACAAATCAATCGCGATCAACAACTTGTCTAATATAATCAAGGTAAATAAGTGAACAAATCATCTTTTATTCGTAGTGTTTTTATAGAAATTGATTTGAATTTTATTCTAATTTAAATTTAATACTGAAGAAACAGTATTACAAATGAAAGTAGTTTATAATTTTATCATCTTTAAAATTACAAATAGTAAAATTCATTTAAGAACTTTTTCATTCGACTTTTATATTATTTTTTTCTTGTATTGAAATTAAAAAAAATTAATTTGTGATATTCATGAACAGACATTGAATTAATAAGAGTCAATTATTTATAGATTCGTCTGAGCGACTATCGACGAGTAGAAGTGAAGTTTTTTGCTGATACCGCGGAAAATTTGCCATCATCCTAGACAACGAAAGATGTTCCTACGGGTCAGCGTAGGGGTGAGGTACGAAAAACCATGTTGGACGTGGACAAGACATTACTAATACATAGAGACGCACCAGCAGCCAGAATTTGGATATCCGGTTCACTTTCAGTTAATGTCAGTTACTTCCGACGCAATAATTAAAAAGAAATCGCATGAGGCATGAAATAGAGCAAAGACAACGAAGAGTTGATAGAGAGATAAATGAAGTACGTTTTTAGATTATTAATATTTTAACTTACACATTTTTATTAGAATAAATGTAATATTGTGTTTTTAAATATTGTTTTTTTCTTATTAAGTTTTAATTTTTTATTTAAAATATTAATACACTTTTTGTACTATTTTTGTTTTCATTACTTTTATTTTTATAATTTTTTCTGCTTATATTGTAATTTCTTTTATACTTTTTTTAAATTTTACAACAGGCAGTTAACTTTTCAATAATAAATCATATAGTCATTATTTTTTGTGTGTGGAAAAGTAGTGTAGCACGTTGTTTAAAACATTTCAAAGCTAAAAAATGTTAATGTTTATACTTTTGATCTTACACAAAAATGTTGGGAATAATTGACTAATTGTTGAAGTCGCATTTTTTTTGTCAAGCTTTGTTAATAATTGTCTATAAGTACACATTACAATTTGGTATGTAATTGGTAAAACAAATGTTCAATAAAATGGTGTGTTACCCAATGATATAGGATTTTCATATGAAATAATGGTTTGTATTATCTAGTGCAAACTAATTAAATGCTCGTTTTTGTTTCAATAACAGAATATTTACTTAATATAGCTTCGGTCATCATTTGTACTCGGATTCAATTTGTCAGAATACAATATGTTTTTGCTAGTATTTGTTAAATTACCATATATTAAGAAGAAATATATATTCATAACTCCTTGAATTTAAGCAGTCGCTGGCTCATATTATCTAGACCAAACTAATTGAATGGACATTTTATCATTCTGGCTATAGGGAAAGTGAATCATCCAGTGCAAATTAATGTTAATGCACATTTTAATATTCTATCTATGGGTAAATAGAATTATGTTGCTAGTCAGATTTAATTTCAGTAATATAATTTTTGAATTATAATCATTATATGCTATTATGTTTGAATATTTGGTGTCTTCTATCCTACAAAATTAAAAAAAATCTCTTTTAATTTTAACTTCTTAGCCTGACGTTACTAAATATTTTCAATTTTGTTGCCTAAATTTGACCTTGTTCATTTGTGTTTTACCTGAAAATAATTATATTCTCAGCATTTTAATTAAAGAATTTTCCATTTCCATTTAATGATATTGATATTTATATACAGTGTTACCTATTTTATGTATTCCAAGACAATCGTACTTACGAAGCAAACTCCTGTCGTGCGTCGGAACTGACATGAATAATTTTTTTTGTCACATTTTTTTCTTAATCTTTTTCGTTATTTTAAATTAATGGTTTAAAAAGAACGAATATGTCAAACAGAAAACAGAAAGTTCATGTCAAACAGAAAGTTCTATATAATGTTCAATTTTACAAATTTGTGGCTAGGAGACCCAATATTACCAATATTTCTACATACATGTGATGTATTTCAAATGGGCTCTATATTACACTCAGTGCTATATTATGGTCGAACAATTTTAATGTTACACAAAGAAATATAAGAAATATTCCTCCATTTAATATTTTACACTTTCGGACTATATTCATAATATTAACAAAATTATGTAATATCCAAAAAGAACTGAGACTTTCGTTCCAATTCAACTACAAGGTAAATCATAAAGCAATTAGCCACAAAAAATAGATTCTTTGAACCGAGGAGCTTCTTTTAGGAATATGTCGCAATTGCCCAAATTATTGATGTCTAAAATGAGGCAGACGTGAACAAAGTACGTAATACGGTAATTAAAACATTCTGAAGTTTTGTTAACTTTTACATCCCAAATTGTGGACGTGAAACGTAAATACGAATCAGTGTCACTCTTCATTTGAACCAAATTATCTGAATGCATCTATATTCAACATTAAGCAGACGAGATAATATATATAATACGGTAATTAAAGTGACAATTAAAGTGATAATTAAAGTTACAGTTTTGTGAAATTTCAACGATAATCGTGAAATGCATAAAATGGACAGGACTATTATAAAGCAAGCTATGAATATAAATACGAATCACGATCACGTTCCGTGTCACCGTTCGTTCAATTAAGCGGATGAGAATAATATATGTAATATGATAATTAAAACACCTTGCAGTTTTGCGAAATTTCAAGGCTCCAAATCGTGAACGTGAAACGTCTAGCCATATGCCTAAAACGACAGGTACGTTTATATGTATATATATACGAATCACTTTCACGCCTCGTTCCCGTCGTTCGAGCAAACTTACTCGTCCCCACGCGGGTTTCACCGCTCGGTTGTCATTATATTAATGGAGGTATATTATACTCGTACTTCAGTTAGGCCCGTCATACTGATATATGATTAGGTCTATGGTTCTCAAGCTATTTACAGCAGTACGCAGTGGATTGAAATTTTAGTTAACGTTAACTATTCTAGTGATTTCATGTAAGGCCATGAATAAATATAGGATTGGGCACGTATAATGGTAAATCGAGTTTGTATTTCCTCATACGCGCAAATTCTGTCAAATTTAACTATTGCGATATTACACGTCCCGCCTTCCGTATTCAATGCGATTAAGCAATGAACGTATTCCTTAAAACATTTTCATGTAAACATTATTCTCATTTGATACTAAAACCACGGTAATATTATCTACAACAGTTTTCGTTTATAGTAAATATTGGCTTAATCGGAAAAGAAACGTTATGGAATATTTTAATAAATTTGATACAACATAAAAGATCTTAACCCAATCTAACTTACTTTTAATAAATTTCTGACTTTTTCTTTTATTTATATGTAAAACTCCTGGGAAAAATCTAGCAAATTTAAACTCTTTAAATTAGGTGAAACTAGATCAGAGATTTGAATGATGAATCTGAAATAAAAACCCCAAACTACTAGCTTTACTAAGGAGTAAAAAAAACAATTTTGTACTTGCTTACGTCAAATTATAACCGTGCATGCCAAATACACATTGAGCTAGAAGGTTATCGCGTCGTCATGTTTATTCTTTACGCCATCTCAAACATTTTATTGAATTAAAAAAAAGAGGTTTTTACCACAAACTATTTAAATACATTTTCTTATAATGTCAAAAAATTGTAATTAGGCACGTCTCCCTTTGTAATTAAGCATGTCAACATGGAGAGATATCGAATGATGACTGATTATTTATTTAGCAGAAAACTACAGAATATGTATGAAAATCATACATATACATAATTTTAAAAAACAAAATTGCAGCACATAATGATAGGAAGGAACTATTAAACATGAGTAGACCTCACATCACGCGAGTTCAGTACACATTTAAGCACTTGTAAATATTCAAGGACGCGTTGTATTTCTGTTAAACCACTTAAATACGCATAAGTACAAATTTACCCTAAAGCATTGTACTATTTTCCGTAAGCTAAATATAACTGAGTATATTAAATTAGAATTGAATAAAGGATAAATCAAAACCAGTCTATAATTAGTAGCAAAATTTGTATTATTTTGCGTTTTTAATTAATTAAGGACCTTTTCAAATTGTCCATGTTTAAAAATTGCCCACCCGAAGACGTTATCATGCGACGAAACCTAGCTCGTGGTAAAGAATTTAAATAAAGTAGAAATAATACTGCATCACATAGTTTGAGAAAAATTTAATTAATTATACCTTGGTTGAGGTTTTAAGGAAAATTTATAATAAATATATCAAATCTGCTTTTTGCTTATATAATTAAAATATAATTCTAATAGAAAAGTTAATGAACATGAAAGCTATATGGAATGGACGCACTGTGACAAATTTAGTAAAACGAAGTATGTTGAAATTAAGTTATATTAAATCCAGTGATTAGAAATTATTGGTATTAATAGATCTGCAAGCTATTCTATTAGTTCTATCAATAAAAGTTCGACTGCTTATTAGAGCGAAACATGAAGAATGCATTAACAAAATGGCAACACTCATTTATATTAATTTTTGACATTTTTAAGGAAACACTAGAGAAAAGAATCTACGGAAAATTTCATGGTAGAATTTATTATATAGTATATTCTTGAAAAAACTTATCATTTATAACAAAAAGAAATTAAATTCGCCAGGAAAGATATATAACATGACTAAATGCCAATTACAATTCTTTTCCAATTTTTAATGCGTATTTCCATCCCTTTTTAGGAGGTAAAAATGTGTAATGAAAACAGACGAATGCTAAATGAGAACAGTTTATCAACAGTTATTACAGTGTTCGATTTATTTCAATTCCGCCTTCTGTATTTAGTCCACAATTTAATGGAGTAATTCAGAAAAAAGATAAAAGTAAATCAAAATATTCTTTATTTTCTAAGTTCCCTTCTTTAAAATTTAACCACCACATGAGCCATAAATATAAACATGGGCCACACGCCTTACTATTAAAGAAACAATAATAAATTGAATATATTTTAATATCTTGACTTAACTAGAATTTACAGTACTGAGATATGAAATAATAATGAAATAAACAATATATAATAGAAGACAAATACAACTCTCGTGTGCCGTTTACGAATACCCAACTTATTTAAGCATTCATCTTAATCCCATAATCGTTTAGGTAGTTTAATATTTACACAACACTGCAATTAAACCAATGTTCAATTGAAATTCATTAAGATTTAAACTATCAAAAATTTTAAACGCAAAACGCTGTAACTCATACATAAAAGTCACCTCTGCGTTAAAGTCACGCCCACCGCGACCGTGTCACGCTTCGTTCGAACCAGGTCACGCGTCTTTACATGGACTTTACCGAACAGCTCTCATTGTAATAACGAAAATACATTTTACTCACACTTCAGGGGAGTCCATCAGCCTAATGCATTAGCAGATCGAAGATTCTCATACGACATTAATTTTATGCGAAATTTAAATTAAGGCGAAGTGTTCCAGCGATTTTAAATAATATTATTAATAAATTTAATGTTATATCCTTGTAAGTTGGGAATATGTGTTTGATATCCTTTTTGAATTCGATACTTTTACCGGCGAATCAAACTTATAAGTATATGGAACTTGGTTTCTTTTTTAGGTTTCCCTATTCCTAACAAGGTGCCTTTATAGTTTCCTAATTTTTATCTATCCGTCTTTTTGTTTGCTTTAGCTAAATTTTGCTTTCCCATTTTTACACCCATAGAAACAGAATTTTAAATGGAGACTAACATTGAAAGCGCAAAATAAGGAATTAAAGGTGGTAAAAAAACAATTTTTTCCTGCCCTCTCCCCATATATACAAAGAGAAAGAGGTGAAAATAAATTTTATTTGCTGCTTTGGATAGATTTTTTGAATAGAGTTTCATTGGATATATCTTTTAAAATAGAATAAAACATTCCTTGGAATTACGTAATTTTAATGCTTCTTTTTCAAGATGTATCTTTTAAAGTAACTTAAAAAAATAAAAAAATATTACTATCAGTACTTTCAGTAAAATTTATAATGGATAATTAGAGTTAAAAAAAAATTAAGAAACCTCTTCACAGAATAACGAAATTTTTAAGAAGATGAAGTAGTTTTACGATCCCTAACAATAGATTTAAGTTAACTCAAGTTTCAAAAGTTAAATGGATAAATTTTAAATATAACTGAGTCTAAATTTAGTACCCATTTAGAAACTCATCTACCCAATCTATTTATCTTGCCCACATTAAAATAAATATAATTTTATTAACGACAGTATGAAATAATACGGACGTAATATGAAGTCAAAGAGGGATGTCAGTAATTTTAATGCAAATTATTATAAGACAACAACAGAACCAAATCGTCAGCGTATTCGAAGCCCTACTGGCTATTTTTAAAATAATGTTTTAGTTGACATGAACATTACTTCATGTTTATTATTCAAATTATAAAAGTAGTACTTTTCTTTAGATACAAATCGACTCTGTCGGCTATGGAGTAAATAGTGGGTCTATTTCCGCCAATGAATTTTTCAATATTTAAATTATAACTACACTACATACTTATAACGACGACTATACTACAGTAATAAAACGCGTGTTTTGTTTATTATTTATACTCAAGTGACGAGGTTAAAATTCTTGAAGACTCTCAATGTCAGAATAAAGTGCTAAAGAAAAGTGAATTTTTCTCCGTTTATATTTATTTCATTGAGACACAATATTAAATAAGTGCATAGACATTTTAATTCCCATAAGTATAAAAACGTAAAAAGAAAATTCAATTTAATCTACTTTATTAAACATTTACGGCGATGCCACCATCAACTAGGTAGATCGTTTCAGCTAAAATACTCAGACGAGCGTTCCTCATATATGATGCCTCGCTTAAAAGTTTTATAATCAAATTTACGTTCGTTCGTTGAGATGCATAAAAATGCATCTCAAAAATTGCGACGTAAAGCGTACGGTTTCGAATCGTAAAAACGAGTCATATCTGCATCAGGCGTCACGTTTCTTTATTAGTGCCAGCTCATGCATCCTCGCATGGGATTTACGTTATAATAATGGAAATATATTATGCTCATACTCCGCGGAAGTCTTTCAAATTGAGTCTCTCAGTTTGACATTACCAAATCGGATATTTCCTTGCAATATAAATGGTTTTAATATAATATAATATGACATCCGAGACTTGAGATCCTTTCATGAATTTGTACATTTAGTATCAATGCTAAGCTAGAAAGCATGATGCAAGATGAAAATTCGAGGAAGGAAATTAATGTGCAAAAAGCAGTGAGTCAGTTTAAGAAGATTTATACAGATAGGGACATTTTCAATATCATCAAGACAAGATGTACTTAAATACCCCAGTTCCCTATGTTGGATAATTCGCGCCTCGGAGGTAGAAAAAATAGATATTATACACACAGTCGGCAACGAATGCAGCGTATACCTTAAGAAGCTAGAGGGATAAATAAAACTACTCAAGGCCAACTAGAAATTAAAACAAGACCGCGACTACTTGTTGCCGAAAAGATTTTCAATACGTCTGCATTATAACACGCCCAGACCCAGATAAAAGAATTATGTTTAGTAAGACTGAACAGAAGAGGTCACGAAGGCGAGCTGGTCAGATCAAACAAAAATCCTCACTGGTCTCTCAATAAAAATAGCTATGAGGCAGGCAAGGAAATTATCATAGAGTAATGGGGTCTCCGTAGATTTTAAGATGAACACGATCTTCAGAAATGCAGTGTGCAACTAACTAAGAGAGAAGAAAGAATGGTTTTAAAGTTGATTTAGTGCGGAGTAATTTAATAAAGAGGGGTAAAATGAAGGTTTTTACCAGTCAAATGTAACATTCAAGAGTGTAATTACCAGTCAAGATTAGTAGTCAAGCCAGTTAAACTTGGGGGTAATTACCAGTCAGGTTTATTATTTCCGAATTTTCTATCTTAGGCGCGTTCATATTTAAATTTATATAAGTTTATTCCATAGTCCTTCTTTGACGCAAAATAAAATGTAAAAATGTTTTGCAGTAATATTTTATTTACGTTCACGTTATATGTCTTTATCAGACGTTGAATCTTTGATATATGGAGAAAAAAGTCTGAACTATTGCAACATTTTAAATATAATTCTCACCGAAATCCTTCTCCGTGGAACTATTGACTTAAAACAAAATATGACTTTTATTCAATAGAATAGTGTAGGAGTTTATTGAATTTATAATCATCACTATAAAACTGTTTACAATTACTTTATTTATTTATATCATATTTAATACAATAATTGCCAATAATTCTGGGTCAAATAGTTTCTGAGAAAATAGCTCTGACAGACAAAGAGATAGACACGTTAGTGATCTTATAACGATTTCTATTCTCGTTTTGAAGTATGGTACCTTAAAAAATACTAATTCCTTCTGTTTTTTAGAATTATATCTAAGTTCAATTAATCTAAATTTAGAGTATCCGTTAAGTTTCTTTCCATTCAACCACATTATATCACACCGCATCATCCATCAACAATAATTTAGCCACACACTATGAGTTTATGTACACTTTATTTACAATTAAATGAAACTAAGTGATGTAGTATTATTTCTAATTTCTTTAAGTTCTTTACCACGACCTAGGTTTCGTTGTATTAAAACATGTTCAGGTGGGCTATTAGCGAAGATGAAGATCTTGTAATACAATGAAACCTAGGTCGTGGTAAAGAACTTAAAGAAAGTAGAAATAATACTACATCACGTTGTTTCATTTAATTGTGAATAATGAATTTCTACAAAATTAACGCCAAAAATATTCAATACACTTTATTTGCTTGCTTTATCATTTGATCAGCTCATATGGGTAAATTTTGGTAAAATTAACGGTCTTAACCATATTTCTTCCGCACATTGTCTAATTTGCGATATTATTGTTAAATAGTTTGACAAATTTCTCTCGATTTTTTGAACGTCTTCAACAATCTCCTCAAATTTTTTGAAACAATACATATTTAACATATTTGTTCAGAAAACGTTTCGACAATTTATAAAATTTTTCCACGCAAATTACTGACCGATAACTTTTCTACAGTAATTCTCCCATGAAATGCATAATTGACTCCTTGCCAATGAATATTAGTATTAAATAATATATTCCGCAAATCATGAATAAATTGAAATTGTGCGGAACACAAATATTTTTTGTTGCTTCAAAAATCTAAAAGAAACGGTTATTTCATTAATATATACGGTATGGTTCACTCATTCACATGAACGAAACGGTTACGTCCTTAATATAAATGAAAGGTAGCATGGTTAAGCGATGATGCAAAACATTTGCCATTATTTGGAAGGCTTTGAGTATTCAAAACAAAACAAACAATTAATTTCTGAATTGCAAGACATCGCCATTTCGACAAGTTCCAACTATTATAATAGCTCCAAACAAGGAAATAAATTATCATTAAGCTAAGAAATCTTGACTCAAAACCATTTTCTTCATCATAAAGACACATTTCCTAAATACCACCACTAATTTTGCAGCACTTTGTTACACTGTTTATAAAATAATTGCTTCCCCAGACGTATGCATTATAACAAAACATGCTCTAACTTTGCCTTTAAGTAAAGTTATTAATTATAAAACACATTAATTAATTTAGAATGTAATTAAAAACTTAATTTTTTATCAAATTCAATACATTTATCGCATGAAATATTTAAAAATTAAGTATGAAATTAGTGTGGGATATGGATGTCGCTATTCGGAAACTGTCGAAAGAATTACCACATAATCGTTATATGGGAGCGAATACTTAGTCTATTAAAATTTAAAAGTTTTTATTTCAGTAAATATTATAAATGGAACTGAACGTTTGAAATCTGCTAATAAAGAGAATCATTTCCCGTTATTAATTCAACCAATAAAAATAAAAAAAACTGATAAACCTACATATTTTAAAATTTGGTTTTCGATGCCAAAACCTATTCTAATACATGCAAAGTCAGGGTAAAGGAAAGGTTTGGGGAAAAACCAGACAACACTTTCATCAAAATGGCATTAATTAATATTCCAAATCTAAATTTAAATTAAATTTGATGTTAGATTAAAAAGAATTGGCAGACAATTTTTTTTCTTAACGGTTGATTCAAACTTCTCACGATTATTAAAAAACAACAATAATTCAGCTATAGCTGGCAAGCAGTTTTTTGTTTTCCTAATAAATGGGTGGGTATACATTTTTGATAGTGTAACTCAAAGGCAAAACCAATTTTCGATCTTGAAGATATGTCCTTTTATTCGTTCCTCTGAACACTATCAAATAAAATAAGTCCGCCATCACTTAAGTGTTGCGTTCTGATTTTATAAGCCTGTAAAAGCTCACATACTTATGTATACATGTACATATCTACACATTAATGTATTTTTTGAAAAAATCACTTCTCTTACTACTCCTAAAACCGTAAAACCCGCGTTGGCATTTGCAAAGTAATAATGCTACGCCTATATAGAAATGGCGTTTGTCAGTTGACCCTCATCAATGACGCAGTTTAGGATTTCTACAAGTTAGAAAAACGGCACTCCATTTTCGTTCTATCTGGTATTTATTTACTAATGCAACCGAAATTTAGAGTTTACCGTTATAAGCTATACTTGTCGGTTTTGTCGAATTTATCGGATATTTTATTCTGGGGGTTACCAGACTATAAACAGACCATCAACGTCAATGTTGTGCAAGCAAAACAGCCAGAATATGATACATTTTCGCTACTCTGTGCTAATGCGGGATCACACATATCTGACATACTTCTTTCTTTTTCCCCTTTTTTGCCTAAGAAACTTTTGATATTTCCCTTAATGCACAGGGATCTCCATCGTTTCTCTTCTTACAGTAAATTATTTTTTTAAAAACGAAAGTAAATTACATCGAAACAAAAAAAAAAAGCAAAATACATCCTTACATCACAAGACGCAAATTACATCCAAAAACATACAAAAAGCAAATTACATCCTTACATCGAAAGGAAAGATCTTTTTAAAACTTTTCCTGATTATATTGATTTTATAAATTGAAAATCATGCGTGTAAATTAACACGCATGATTTTTAATTTATAAACACTTTGTTTTAAATTTGCCAAAATTTTCTCAATTTCCTTCCATAAAAAAAAACGACCACACGACTTCTGGTAACTTTGAATGACGTCCATCCTAATTGTGTTGATTTTATTTTGATCCAGCCCTTTGGGTATGGTCCGCCACTGAATTCGAAAATATAATAAGGGATATAAACAAATTGTGCTGTAATCCTCTCATAATGGTCAGTTTAAAAACTTTATTAATTATAGCAACATATAATGTGATTTCTGTATTCTAAATGTGACACAATCGGTTTGATACTTTTTTTACGGAACATAATCAGAAGATTCACAATGTACTATATGAACTTTTAATTCGTTTAGGGAATCTAATAAACCATAAATAAGAGTGTAATAACAGTATTGCTTCTTGAAGGACCTTGCATTTGGATAAATGAGTTCACTATTAATTTTTTACATTAATTTACGTTATTATGTGTGGTTCCATTCTCTTTTCCATTATCTAATTTATCACCAAATTTTACCACACCTTTGTAGGTTTCCGTAGAGTCAATATTTTTAGAGTTTACTCCTTAAGAATTTATTTTCAAATATAGTGTCCGGTATTAAGTTTTAAAAATAGTAAAATCAGAAGATCATAGCGTACGATGTTCAGAGCGTTAAAAAATGTATAATCAGCTAATTTCAAGAACATCTTTATTTGATGTACCGAATTATTTACTGACAGTTGTAAGAAAAGTTTCTTTTGGCTCGAAGTATTGTATTTAAAAAAAAGTAGTAAAAAGAATACAAAAAAATAAACTACACGGAAACAGAGTAAAGATATTTCTCTCTCACAAAGATGTAATTGAAAATAAGCGCATCGGTGGAGCAAACGTCAAAATACAAAAAAATATGCTGATATCTTTATATACGAGTAATGCTAGTGGATATACTAATAAAATGGTAAATGTTCACGTTTGAATGAATATATAATTTATTTATTGAAAGCTCACAAAACAAGTTATGTATACATTTTCAAGGGTTACTTATGTTATTAAATATATTACAAAATGTATTGATCAGTTATTAAAGTTAATATAATGAACAAAATGTAATGAACAAAATATTAATTTTATCGTAGTTGGTCTTAATTTATAAATAACATATTTTGTATTTCTTTTCATATGTTAACAATTTCGGTTCAAAAATGTCCAAGGACGAATGTTGAGAAACAATATTGTTATGCAATCAACACATTCGAATTACGGGGTTATGAAAAGAGGTATTATTGTTATAAACTTGTGATACGAATAATCTCTTTAATGGTATACAGGATTTGAGTCGAGTGTTGAAGTTGAGTAGAGAGAGGAGATAGGGACAATCAACATTCGAATCGATGATTTTATATAAATATAATAGGTCGATACTTTTTCTCCGTGTAGCTAGTGATGACAAATTAAACGTCTGTAGTTGGATTTCATAGGATCTATACTCTCGTCCAAGATGAAGTGGGAAATAATTTTTTTGATTGATACAGAATTAATTTGTTTGCATGAATGTATTTCTTCTCTTTTAAATGATGTGCTTAAGAAGCGTATGCTTTATTTGTTTCTTTAGATAAAATGAAGTCAATTGTGTTAACTTTGGCTCGTTATAAAAGTCAAGCAGAGAAGAGAGTTGACAAAGAAAAGGCAGCAGCGAATGGCCACCGATGGAGGAGACGCGATTAGTGGCATTCAAATTGACCCGCCCTTTCCATAATAGCACCAGGGCTAATTGTGGAAGTCCCATCGAACGATTTTGCCCACCAATTCAATCGAGTTAAACAATTTGTGTAATATAAACGGGAGAAATAAGTTTAAAATTAATCTTTTATTTACAGTGTTTTTTAGAAACTAATAAATCCGAACCGCACGGAAAGTTTTTAGATTGATTTATTTGAGGTGAATTTTATTCGAAAAGAAACAGTATTACAAACGAAAGTAGTTTGTAATTTAATCATCTTTAAAATTACAAATTGTAAAATTCAGTTACCTTTCCATTGAACTTTCATCTTACTTTCTTTCTAGTTATATTTCAAAATGTGTTAAAATTTAAAATTTGTGATATTTATGAAAGGACGTTGAATTAATTAGAGTAAATTATCTACAGATCCGTCTGAGCAACAATCGACGAGTAGAAGTGAAGTTTTTGCTGAAGCCGCGGAAACTTTGCCGACATCGTCCTAAGCAACGGAAGATGTCCTAAAGATGAGGTACAGGAAACCTTGTTGAAAGTGGACACGAATGTACCAATACGTTGTAGCGCACTAGCAGCCAGCATTCAGATAACCGGTTCACTTTCAGACAACGTCAGTCACTTCAGACGGTAGAATTAAAAAGAAATTATATGAGGAATGAAATGGACCAGAGACAACGAAGAGGGATGAGCTCCATGATATCCGTAAGGAAATTTTGTTAAGTTAAGATAGAGAAGCGGAGGCTCGTGCTGGAGTTGCAGTTGGAATTGAAAAATAAATTAAATATGTTTTTAGATTATCAATTTTTTTACTTATATATTTTTATTTTATTTCGTGTTTTCAAATATTGTCTTTTTTATTACGTTTTCGTTTTTTATATACTATATTTCTATGCTTTGTATATATTTACTCTTCTTATTTACATTACTTTAATTTTAATAAATATTTATGCTCATATTGCATTTTATTTTATGTTTTTTAAATTTCACAGCATACAGTTAATTTTTTAATAATAAATCATATAGTCATTATTTTATTGTGTGTGGAAAGGCAGTGGAGCTAATTGTTTAAAATATTTAAAAGCTAAAAAATATTAATGTATATATTTTATAAAATGTTGATATTTATTCTTTTCATCTTACACAAAAATGCTGGGAATTATTATTAATTATTGAAGTCGCATTTTTTTTGTCAAGCTTTGTTAATAATGGTCTATAAGTATGCCTTACAATTTTGTAAGAGATTGGTAAAACAAATGTTTAATGATATGGTCTAATAATCAATGAAATAGGATTTAAATATTGAAACCCTATGAAACAATGGTTTGTGTTATCTAAGCTGAACTAATTTAATGAATATTTTTGTTTTAGTTATGGGTAAATGGAACCACACATTGTATTTCAATAACAGAATCTTTATTTAATGTAGATTTTCTCATCGATTGTCAGAATACAATATATTTTTACAAGTATTTGTTAATTCACAAATATTAAGAATAAATATGTACTGATAACTACCTGAATTAAGGCAGTCGCTGACTTATATCATCGAGCCCGAACTAATTGTATGCAAATTTTAACATTCTGGCTATAGGTAAAATGAACCATCCAGGGCAAACAAATTTTAATGCATATTTTATTATTCTAGCTATAGGTAAAGGGAATTATGTTGCTTTAGATTAATTTTAAGTAATAGAATTTTTTAATTGTAATCATTAAATGTTATTATATGTGAATATTTGGTGTCTTCTATCCTTCAAATATAAATTTGATTTTGTTCCTTTGAGTTTTACTTAAAAATAATTATATTGTCGTCATTCTTTTATTAAAGAATTTTCCATTTACATTTAATAATAATTATATTTATTTTTATATTTGTATTTATATTCACATTTATATCCATATTTATATCCACATTTATATCCACATTTATATCCACATTTATATCCACATTTATATCCACATTTATATCCACATTTATATCCACATTTATATCCACATTTATATCCACATTTATATCCACATTTATATCCACATTTATATCCACATTTATATCCACATTTATATCCACATTTATATCCACATTTATATCCACATTTATATCCACATTTATATCCACATTTACACCCACATTTATACCCACATTTATATCCACATTTATATCCACATTTATATCCACATTTATATCCACATTTATATCCACATTTATATCCACATTTATATCCACATTTATATCCACATTTATATCCACATTTATATCCACATTTATATCCACATTCATATCCACATTCATATCCACATTTATATCCACATTTATATCCATATTTATATACATATTTATATCCATATTTATATCCATAATTATATTCATATTTATATTCATATTATTTATATTTATATTTATATTTATATTTATATTTATATTTATATTTATATTTATATTTATATTTATATTTATATTTATATTTATATTTATATTTATATTTATATTTATATTTATATTTATATTTATATTTATATTTATATTTATATTTATATTTATATTTATATTTATATTTATATTTATATTTATATTTATATTTATATTTATATTTATATTTATATTTATATTTATATTTATATTTATATTTACATTTATATTTAAATTTATATTTATTGAATATATTTGGCGTTAATTTTGTAGAAATTCATTATTCACAATTAAATGAAACTACGTGATGTAGTATTATTTCTACTTTCTTTAATTTCTTTACCACGACCTAGGTTTCGTTGTATTACAACATCCTCAGGTAAGATATTAGCAAAGATCATTTATAAAATTTATATTTATATATATATATATATATATATATATATATATATATATATATATTTATGTATATTTTATATCATTTATATTTATATTTGATACATTTCAAGACAATCGTATTTAAAGAGTAAATTCCAGTTGCGCGTCTGAGCTGACATGCACATTTTTTTTTTCATATTATATTCAATAACGAATTTTTTTCCGATAAATGTAATTCAATTTTATGTTATTTTGGAATCTTAAAATTTTGTTTTTAATCTTAAACATTTCTAAATGGCCGATCAAAAGGTGACTTTGTGATCAATTAAGAATATTTTTTAAATAAAAAAGATCAGATTAAAAAAGAGAATGGAAACGATAGGCGGACGAAATATACTGCATTATATACAAAACATGAACGAAACTTTTTCTCTTTAAATTTTATTAACATTTTGTCTCAAAAATACTTTCCGTTTCAAATATCACCTTTAAATTAACTCTGTGAGTTTTTTGAACATTCGTTATTTTAAAACTAAGGAGCTAAATGCTCCTTAGTTAATTTTTTTCCTATTATGCAACTTTTATTTTAGTGTATGTCTTATTGAACTAATAGTATTATTTATTGAATTAGAAAAAAAATATTAAAATATAAATTTTTAATGCAACTTACAAAAACAACCTTAATTATTCTTGCTCCTTGTATCCTGAATTTATTTTCATGGATAGTAACCAAACAATAAAACGGAAAATTTTAGTGTAATAGACCTCTCTGTTATACGTCTGGGAGGTCCTACGTTTGAATTGTCACCAATGCAATACTGGCATGATTGTGTGCCAAAAAGAGTGATTATATACAATTTTACTTCAATGCTATCAGTGAACGAAAAGGAAAATTAAGTCAACCGTTAATGCCGATTGAGATTCGCATTACGTTTATAAATATTATAACAGATACTAGAAAGTATTTCAAATTGAATATTATTATTATTCAATTGAATATTATAATATAGTTATTTCAAATTGAATATTTTTATTTAATCCCTTCAATGAATTCTATGTTACAGCAATTTATCAATTTGTGTGCATATTATATTATGGTTTACAGGTTTATAAAATTGTAAATGTTAAGTTGCTATTCGATTCCGGATGCTTTAGATAAATTTCGCAAAAGTATCTCCATTGCGATATTCTTCATAGATCATGGTACCGGACATAAAATCGAACTCATGGTTACCCTCAGGGTTTAAGTGCATGTGTATGCATATGTATATATATATATATATATATATATATATACACATGTTATTCAAATTTATTATTTGATCGAGATAAAACCTACAAAAATAGTCGAAGGTGAGAATTGGCCTAACGGTAAAAAAATCTCGAGCTTTCAAAACATTAACCAACCAAAGTTAAACCAAAGTTAAACAAAGTTAAACCAAAGTTAAAACAAAAGTTTCAAAATATTATAAATTTTATCTATAATATTTTTAACATTTCTTTTTCAATCGAGCCAATATTTACTACATCAGAATGCCGTCATAATAAAGTTACCCTATTTTTCGTACCTTAAGTGAATAATATATACATGAATAACATGAAACCCTCTTAGTGAATATCTTCACTGCTTAGTTAAACAGAGAAGGCGAAATATTTAATATCTCAGTAACTAATATAATAGGCAGAACTTGTGCAAATGAGGAAATATGGCCCCGAGTCACCATTACGCTAGCCCGATGTTAAATTTATTCATAACCGTACATTAAATCACTGGTACAGTTAGCGTTAAATGAAATTTTGAACCACTGCGTATTGTATATAGTTTGAGAACTTTACACCTACAAATATATTGGACCTAAGCGAAGTACGAATATTATATACCTCCATTAATACAATGACAACTGAGCGGTAAAATCCGTATGTGAACGCATAAGTCGGCTTTAACGAAGGGTGACACGGGACATGTGCGTTGTTGGTACATACATAGATTGTGATATAAACGTATAGCTGGGTGTTTCACTTTCATGGTTGGGAGACTTGTAAAATTTCACAAAACTGCAGCTTATTTTAATTACCGTATTATGTACGTAATTCTAGTCTACTCAACCCTTATATTGGTTATTTTGCGTAAAAATAATTGCGATATACTGTCAACTGTTCAAAGAAACTTTTAAGTTGGCTAATAGTTTTATGATTGAATTTGTGGTAGGATTGTGATAAAACCTGATTCTTGTTCAATGTTGTGCTCATAATACTCAAATCTGGATGAAAAAAGTTGATTGAAAAAAGTCCTTGATATCAGTGAAGCAAAAAAATTATAAACTATCTGTCTATGACAGGTAAGAGTCGAGCTAGATTCTGCAGAAGGCCGGTTTTATCTATCTAAACATATTATGTAATCATAAAGTAATCAGCATTATTTAGTGATTTCTAGTATTTATGGCATTGCATCTTTTTCTTTTCACTGAAAAAAAAATGACGAGAAAATATAAAAAGAAACATTCGGCATAAAAAAAAGGTTTACGGAAAATTTAAAACATTTTCCGATTTGAAGAATCAAGTATTATTAACAAGTGAAGGAATAAATGGCTTGAGATGCAATTTTAAATTAATTACCATCTTTCGTAAACTCGTTAAAGAATTCTATGGAATTTTTGAACGATCCACTGAAACAACCGAGTCGTAAAATGAAAACAAAACGTCGTAAAATAATAAACCAAGCTCGAAGTTTGCGAAATGTCGAATTTTCATATCAGCCGTTGGACCTTAATTAATGGACTTTAAAGCCAACAATTATACGGGGATTACACCGCGATTTATTTTCATCGCTTTTCCGCATTACCCAATTAAACGACTGACCGAATATGGGAGACGCGACTAAAATAAATTTAACACGATTAGAATGGCCATCGAATCACATGAGTCAGCCTTGTTTTCTGTTTATGGATGCCGGGGGCAGTTTGAGTTGTTTTGTGATAAAATGTTTGTAAATCAGGTTTGTAACTATAGTAAACTGCGCTGGGAATTTTTTCATGTAATTTCATATTTATTACAGTGGTTAGTTTTGTATATATATATATATATATATCGCAATTTTTCGAATGCATGGTAACCAAAATAAAGTTTGAGTAGACAAGAATCATGTACATAATACTATAATTAAAATAAGCTGCAGTTTTGTGATGTATGTATATACCATCAACGCCGTGAGCGTTGATGGTATATACATACAGCGATATGAGTCAGCCTTTTTTCTGTTTATTGATGCCGGGCGCAGTTTGAGTTGTTTTGTGATAAAATGTTTGTAAATCAGGTATGTAACTATAGTAAACTGCGCTGGGAATTTTTTTATGTAATTTCATATTTATTACAGTGGTTAGTTTTGTATATATATATATATATATATATATATATATATATATATATATATATATATCGAAATTTTTTGAATGCATGGTAACCAAAATAAAGTTTGAGTAGAAAAGAATCATGAATATAATACTATAATTAAAATAAGCTGCAGTTTTGTGAAATTTTATAAGTCTCCAAACCATGAAAGTGAAACACCAGGCTATACATTTATATCACAACCTATGTATATGCCATCGACGCTCACGTCCCGTGTCACCCTTCGTTTGAGCCGACTTATGCGTTCACATACGGATTTTACCGCTCAGTTGTCAATACATTAATGGAGGTGTATTATACTCGTACTTCGGTTAGTTGGGTTAGACTAATATATTAGTAGGTGTAAGGTTCTCAAGCTATTTACAGCGGTGTGCGGTGGATCAAATTTAGTTAACGCTAACTATTCCAGTGATTTCATGTATGGCTATGAATAAATTTAACATTGGGCTCGGGTAATGGTGAAACCGCTTTCTAATATATTTGGTAAACGGTATTCTGATATATTTGGCTTGATTGGAAAATAAATTTTAAAAATATTTTAACAAACTGGTTCGGTACAGCCCAAACCGTATTAACGTAACCTAACTTACCCTTGATCAAGTTTTTACTTTCCCTTTCATTTGTATGTGAACCCCAGATTGCAAATTTCAAATTTCTAAATTAACTGAAACTAAGACAGAAATTTGGATGATTACTGAATTAGTCAGTTCCAAAATTAGTAATTTTGGGGGTTTAATATTAGCAAAAAAAGTTATATTTACATAAGTGAAAGTGTATTTTAGCGTATCTTACTTTTATGTGAAAATGTGTTTAGCGTATCAACAAATGTGGCTCGAAAAGTGTCATGTAAATTTGGATGCACTACAAAAAGTAATTAATGCTAATAATATGGATTAAATAATTTCCAGTAGCAAAAATATTTTCATATTATTTTTGCAAATTACTGTGTTAATGGTAATGGTAATAAACTGAACATTTTATTAATATAATTATAGCTAGCTATTTCAACCTGTTATTTATTAAGGCACCCATTTCGTAATAAGAGAACGTCGCTTGAAAGAAAATTGTGGGGATGAAAGAAAATTGTAGCCTACCCTCTCGTGTAAGGTATCGTTAGAAAGAGTTTTTAAAATGAATTAATTTCCTTTTAATACAACTCATTTGTTGCCGCGTTTATAAAATATTAACTTCAAAGTAGTTAGGGGTTTATTCCCCATCCCAACCCACTGCCATTTTCAAGCAAGACTATGTAAAAATGTGGAAAAACATTTTAAATAGATATCGATGAGTGTTTTCAAGTGAAATAATTACAAATAACTAAGCTTTATTAATTTTATAACTAATAATGGACGACCGAGCTTGCTAGTTTATATAAGATAAATGAATTTAAATTAATTACTTTAACAAATACATATTCACAATGTTAATAAAGATTCAAAATATTTTTTCACAATTTTTAATTGTATTAAATACATAACGAAATTAAAATTTTTTTTTTACCTGAGGAGATTTCCTTGATCTACGTAAAAATTAGAACAAAAAAGTTATTGTAAATTTGGTTATACGATTTGATAGATTTGTTGAATATATTAAGAGACCATAAGAGCAAACGAATTTATTTAACGGATCTTATTAACGGGCACAAACAAGTTAATGAACTTAATAGTGATGTTTCCTTTGCGAAAGTCTTCATCGTTTTTATATTAATAAAAAAATTAACCAGAAATTTCCATTTTTACTCAAAACCTGAACGAAATATTATGATAACTTAATATTTTTAAGGCATAACTTTTTAATACTAGTTGGCCCGAAAGACACTGTTGTGTTCTTTGAAAGACAGCGACACTTATCGAGTCCACATTTTGTGATATTCTTTTTTGTCACTAACCCGACATATATTGAAAATATGAGTAATTTTGACCCATTAATAAAGAATTTGTTAATAACTTGACTATAGCGCTCTCTGTGGATTCCTACCATAACTATTTACCATCGTCTTGACAAAATATTTTTGTACATTAGCATCTCAACATAGAAATTCAAATATGAAGTTTAAATTTGCCCTAAACATCACAATATTATTCGTATTAATTCCATTGAATAAATCAATAATTGAGAAGAATGGAATCAGAATTTGATTCGAGTTAATTCCATCAATTTAACAATCATTTGACTAATTTTCAAGGTAACTGGTTTTCATATTTTTATTCTGACCCTGGGAAATTTTGAAGTAACAATTTCATTGTACGTAATGGATTTGGCGCTTTGTCTCCCTGGGTCAGTTAATTCAAATTAAAACCTTCACTTCAACTTCAGTTAATTCAAATTAAATCCGATCTATAATTATTAGTATTAGTTTTCTTATTTCCTATTTTCAACTAAACAGATCTTGGTTACGGAAATGTTTGTGAAATATCAACGGAAAATTTAAGTTTGTAAAATTATATAATACAACAAATTTTCGTTCTTTTTTTAAATATAAGCTGAATAGAAAAGTGACCGCACACAAAAGTATCAGTAATGGATGCAATATTATAATTATAAGTAAAATGATATCGAAATTAGTTCATAATAAATGAGGTAAATATTTATTTTTTAAGCAATTCCTAGTACTAAAGTTCGAAAGTTATTCAGTTAGTCTTATGAATAAAAATTAGGCTAGTTATTAAGGCAAAATTTATTATATTTCAGTAAAGTAGCAACATCAATTTAAATTCATTTTTGATACCATCAGGGAACCATTAGACAGACAATGGAAAATTAGTGATCTTAGAAATAAACGGTTAAATTTATTTTATCTAATCATGAAAGACGTGCCATTTTTAATAACAACATTAACTTGTTTAAATGTCAATAACAAATCACCATTCGTTCGCAAATTTTTCATTTTGAAAATAAGAGAATGTTCAATGAACACCACTTGTCATCTATTTTGATGGTGTCAATTTGTTAGTCCGCTTCCCATATTTGTTTCACAGTTTAATGAAGTATTTTAAAGAAGATATGAAATCAAATCACACTATTTTTAAATTTCAAAGGTGTTTCGCGAAAACAACATGCAACTACATGTGTAAATTTAGGCACCCTGCGTGTTACTGGAAAAATGTTTTAAAAATTACCTCTATATAAATATCTTGACTACACTTAAATAACCTACACTGACTTGTGAAGAAATTATGAAATATTTGATTTAAATATTATTAACAATCAATGCAATTCCCCCATACTATTGTACGAGTATATATTTTAAGTTTTTACTGCAACACCACCATGTCTAGGTAATTTCATAATTACACAATGCTGCAATTAAAACGGTATTCAGTTCACAGTCAACTGTTTTGACGTATGTCGAAAACTTCATACGTTAAACGCTTCAAATGATACATACCAGCTTCCTTCAAAGACACCCTTCGTTCGAGCCAGCTCACGTCTCTTTACAAAAACTTTACCAAATGGCTATCATTGTAATAATGGAGCTACATTTTACTTCAGCGAGATCTATCAGCCTAATGCATTACATGCGACCTGGATTTTATGTGAAATTTAAGTTGGAGCGAAATAATGCAGCGATTTTAGATTATATGAATATATTTAATGTCAGACCCATATAAGTTGAAAATGGGAAACTTTTAGCCTTTTCGATCTTCATTTTTTTGTCGGGGAAGCAATATATATAGTAAAGAATCTAAATTGAATTCTATTTTAGAGTTCGTTTGCCAAACAAGGAACTCTTACAGTTTCATCATGTTTATCCATCCATCGGCCTGAATGCATAACTCCATTTCTTTTTAATTTTTGCACCCATGGATGGAAATTTGGTATGGAAACAAATATATTTGATAAGCACCCTACCTTTTCTCTAATACAATAAAATAGAGCAAAAAAAATTGAAGTGCAGTGAAGTGACATTAGAAAACCTTTTTAATGTGAAATAAAACATCCGTTGAAAGTTATTTTAATGCTTCGGCATCAACATATTTGCGCAAAAGTGGTTAGAATGATTCGGGGTGTGTAATAAGTATGGATAGACATACTCACCTATACATTGCAAAAATCTTGCAATTTTCGTACTTAAGAATTCACGCTATGGAAATATACGGGTAAGTTTACGTCATCTCATGAACCGTCTCGTAAGTTATTTTAATGCTTCGGCATCAACATATTTGCGAAAAAGTGGTTAGAAGGATTCGTGGTGTGTTTTAAGTATGGATGGATACCTTAGTATATAATAAGTACTTCCTTTTACATACTCAACTATACATTGCAAAAATCTTGAAATTTTCGTGCTTAAGAATTCACGCTATGGAAATATACGGGTAAGTTTACGCCATCTCATGAAGCCGTCTCGTAAGTTATTTTCATCAACATATTTGCGAAAAAGTGGTTAGAAATATTCATGGTATGTAATAAGTATGGATGGATACCTTAGTATATAATAAGTACTTCCTTTTACATACTCAACTATACATTGCAAAAATCTTGCAATTTTCGTACTTAAGAATTCACGCTATGGAAATATACGGGTAAGTTTACGTCATCTCATGAACCGTCTCGTAAGTTATTTTAATGCTTCGGCATCAACATATTTGCGAAAAAGTGGTTAGAAGGATTCGTGGTGTGTTTTAAGTATGGATGGATACCTTAGTATATAATAAGTACTTCCTTTTACATACTCAACTATACATTGCAAAAATCTTGCAATTTTCGTGCTTAAGAATTCACGCTATGGAAATATACGGGTAAGTTTACGCCATCTCATGAAGCCGTCTCGTAAGTTATTTTCATCAACATATTTGCGAAAAAGTGGTTAGAAGTATTCATGGTATGTAATAAGTATGGATGGATACCTTAGTATATAATAAGTACTTCCTTTTACATACTCAACTATACATTGCAAAAATCTTGCAATTTTCGTACTTAAGAATTCACACTATGAAAATATACGGGTCAGTTTACGCCATCTCATGAAGCCGTCTCGTAAGTTATTTTAATGCTTCGGCATGAACATATTTTCGAAAAAGTGGTTAGAAGGATTCATGGTGTGTAATAAGTATGGATGGATACCTTAGTATATAATAAGTACTACCTCTTATATACTCACCTATACATTGCCAAAATCTTGCAATTCTCGTATTTCAGAATTCACGCTATGAAAATATATGGGTAAGTTTACGTCATATCATGAAGCCGTCTCATAAAGTGGTACCATCTTGGATCATCATAACTTCTGATTCGTGATATTAGAAATATTATCAAGCCCATACGACACAACACAATTTCACCTGAATCCCATAGACATACCTCCGACATAGTACACAGATCTCAATGCAGGACTAGGAAGTTTAGCGCGGGATATAAATACTCTTTGTCAAAAAAAATATTTTTTACAATTTTTTCTTTTAATATAAAACGACGTTGGTTATAAAACTAAACAAATCGTACTATAAACATTTTTTTTATGAAAAACAGATATTCACATATTAGCTTCAGACGCCACTTTTTAAAGTGTCGCTTCACACAATTTCTTTACTTCACACCTTTTTTACTTATTTTGATTATTGAACATATTTGGGGTTAATTTTGTAGAAATTCATTATTCACAATTAACTGAAACTACGTGATGTAGTATTATTTCTACATTCTTTAAGTTCTTTAACACGACCTAGGTTTCGTTGTATTACAACATTTTCAGGTGGAATATTAGCAAAGATGGTGGGATATTAGAAAAAGGTGAATTTTGTAGAGTTTTTGATTACCTACATTTTATATATTGTTAATGACGAGAAACCGTATTCTCCCCTTGAGTTACCCAAAAGTTCATAAAAAAATACAAAAATAAAAATGAAACGCAGCAAGTGTTTTTTATAAAATTAATATTTGCTTTTATTATATAAACAGCTGAATGGCATCTTCTAGCAAAAGCTTGATTAGCGGTTGTAGGATGTAATGATTATATTTAGTTTAGATGGCGTATTGCCCACCTTATTTGAAAAAAAAAACCAATTAAATAATTTCTGGGATTTCTGTTAATAAATATACTAAATATAAAAAATCAAGTGTACTATTTCTCAAAGAAATATTTAGTAAAATTGAATGACGTTTTTCGGAGATGCCCTACGTACCCCCCGGAAGAACAATCTTTGAACGCCCCCAGAAGAATAATCTTTGCTAACAGCCCACCTGAAGATGTTGTGATACAACGAAACCTAGGTCGTGGTAAAGAACTTAAAGTAGAAATAATACTACATTACGTAGTTTCACTTATTTTGATTGTTTACGTTGAATATTTGACAATTTGTGCCCTTATTTGTGTAAGGTATTAAGTGTTAAAAAAAGAGTGAATCATATGAAAAAACAATAACAAATGATTCACGATAAGGAAAAAAAAATATTGGGCCGATTTTTTTGTACAATATAAAAAATGAGCGGTGGATTGACAACGAGCAGATTTTTTAAATATTCAAAATTAAGTTTCATTGTAAATTTCCTGTCACTTAAACAAAGTAAAACGATGAAAATGTCACATTGTCTAAAACGCACTTTTGAGAATCACGTAGTTTGATCCTGGCATTAAGAGAAATGTTATTTAAATTTAAATGTTATACAACACAAATGTTCTATCTATGTCAATTACTGCGGTATGGTCATTGTTATCATTTAAATATGTAAATGATATAGGCGAAAAATAGACCCTTAAGTTTTATTTATTATACTAATATTATTTATAGCGTATCTGAACCCCATGAGATACTGAAAATATTTCCAAAAATGATTTTTTAAACAGTGACATTTCATGCAACAACTGTTTGTAAAAAGAAAACGTATCGGTTACTCTTGCCAAACGACAAATGATATTTATCTTAATTTGTTTTTACTCTACAGTAAATTCTGTTTTTTTATACTCGTATGTTATGATTTAATTTTTAAACATTATTTTTATGTTATAAAACACACTTTAAACCATGAACAAATTAATGCCCTCCGTGGATATGTGTTCCACGGGGGACATTAATGTGTTCATGGTTTAAAGTGTGTTTTATAGTCTTAATTTCCACATTTTTATTGTTGTCCTCTTGAATTTGCAAATGAGCTTGATTATAGCTGTTCTCCTCATTCCTTTATAAGTAATAATAAATGAACGTCTTCTAGTGATATAACTAAGAAATTTGAGTTACGGCTCATAAAAATAAAATTTCAATGGATAAGAATTAATTGAAAAAATTTATAATATCGATATAAACACTATAAGTTCTCTACATAAGAAATCGTAAGGCAACCGGCCGCGTCATCTACTTCACTTAAATATTTTTGTCAATGCAAGGGTACCTGAGTAATTCGTCGTAGGCAAAGTCCGTAGGCAGGCGTTCACGATATGTGATGTCTTAGTTAAACGTTTTATACTCAAATTTCGGTTCGTAAACTTTTATACGTCCCTAAAAATTACAACGTAAAGCGTACGGCTCTAAGTCGTAAAAACGAGTCACGTCCGCATCACGCGTCATGTTATTTTGTTAGAACCAGCTCACGCGTTCTTGTGTGGGATTTACGTTATAATAACGGAAATATGTTATACTCGCACTCCGAAGAGGTCTACCAAATTCAATTCCTCCTTTTCACATTATCAAATCGAATATTCGCGTGCAACATGAATGGGTTTTAAGTGGACATAGTGCGGATAATTGAGTAATTTTAGGAAATATTAGGAATCATTTTATATAGAGCCCGAGTGCAATAACGAGTTAAATTTGCCATTTCCAAATGTTCTATCCCATATACATTCATATTACTGAACATTTTAAATCATTTATTTATTACTCTATTTTAGTTTTCGATGCAAGAAATAATAAGAACATTTGATGCTTTATAATTTATATGCGAACATTAGATGTCATCAATACACTTCGATTTTAAATGTATTTTAAAAAAAGACGGAAGGGATATGAAATTATGAAAAAATATGATTCTAATACAAAAGTTAATATATAAAATTACTATTGATTTAGAATGAATAATGATTTTTTTGCATTATGATGGTGTAGAAGTATACTAAAACCTATAAAATCACTTTGAGTACTATTTGAAATTTTTATCGTATTTTTTATATTTATTTAGTCTATCTTTAATGTAACTTGTAAACATGGTAAAGTAAGTGTTAGAAGAACAATATCTTCAACAACAACCGGGGGACGCAAATAAATAAATCAGAAGTGGGTTGCAAAAGAATTATTATTTTAGTTTTTACAATACCTTTTTTAAACAAAAATGAAAAAAAATAATAGAACCAATCCCATTTAATAATAAAAAAGAACAAAAATGTTTGGTTATCAAGCCTTTCTGCTTGTTAGAAATAAAACCAGATTCAACTAACAGATGTTTAATAGGACATTAATTAATTAAGCTATTCAACCATATGCCTTTCATCATGTCGCATCATCCATCAACTATAGTGTTGCCCCACAATAATGAGTTCATCCATGCCTTCCTTGCTTTTTTAAAATAATTTTACCAGCTTTTTGCATATTTCGAAAAAAATTGATCAAATTATCGGTACTAACCATATTTCTTCCACTAGTCCTCTAACATACGACTTCATTGTTAAATAATTTTAAATATGTCTGATTTTTTGGACCACTTCAACAATCTTCTCACAATGTTTGGTCTATTGGTTTTATTTCATAATTTTTTCATAAACCTTTTTTAACAATTTTTCAAAAATTTTTAACTCTTATTGCTGACTGGTCCTATATCTACAACAATTTTTGTTCTCACATTTTTAAACGAAATTAAATATTTTCTCTCTAATAATAAATACCGCTAATTAGTACAGTGTCATGAATAAATTTTAATTTTACGTAATACAATATTTGTTTGCTTCTTCAATAATGTAAACGAAAGGCGACATAATGAAACAAGGATGTAAAATTAAAGGTATATTTGCCATTATTAAGAGGGATAAATTCCTTATTAAGTATTATATTTTAACAGTGCATGTTGTTTGAATATTTAAAATGAATCAATGATTTAATTTTCGAATGGCAAAATATCGCAATTACGAAAGTTTATATTAATACTGTCACCCAAAATAGATGTAGTTACATCAAACAAAAAATCCTTGACTCTTAACCATTTTCTTCTTTGCCAAGGTAAATAAAGACAATTTTCTTAATACTGAGTACACCGGTTGTGCACCATTTTGTTACACTGTGCTTAAAATAATACCTTCCTTAAACGTATATATTATAACAAAAATATGTCCACTTTTCTTAAAAAGGATTAATTAGAGAACCTATTAGTAATTTAGAATATAATTAAAAATTTATTTTTTATCAAATTAGGTATATTTGTGATATGGAATCTTAAAACATTAGGTATATAATTAGTATGAGATTTGAATGCCAGTATTCGGAACCTACAATAGGTTCCGAATACCGGCATTCAAACCTCATACTAAGAAAATACCGTATATTTCTTTTTGGGACAGTTAAGACTATTGAGAAAATGTCGCATACAAAACTGAATACTGAATACTGAATTTACTGTCTAATAAAATAATTTCTTGTAAATAATACAACCAATAATAATCCCAAAAATCACCTAGACTGAAATATCGTACAATTGTTTACTCGAAGCAAGAACCTATTCTAATACATAAACAGTTAGAGTAAACGAGCGGTCTGCGTTAAACCAGATATAACTTTCATAAAAACTGCAATTATTTATGTTTTAAGTCTAAATTTTAATGAAATCCGACTGATTACAAAGAATTACTCGCGTGCACAGAAGAGTGTGAGATTTGGCATAATTAAAGTTTATATGGAGAACGACTGTAGAAAGCTGAAATTTGTATATAATATGGGTTACAAATACGGTAAATTATGTATTACAAATACATTAAAATATTCAGTGTTTACTGTCAATGTCAAATCCGTAACAGCCTGTGGTCAAACAGTCGCACAGAGTACAGATTTTCGCCCAAGAATTTTAAAATATCAGATTGACTGAATGAGTTTCGAGCTGTTAATTTTGTGTTATTTCAAATGTTCGTTTTTCAATAGTTTGTGTATTGTATGTCAAGGCAAAAAAAGCCTTTACATACACTACACAGTATTTTATATTTTGTGTAATAGATATCTGTGCAATTAACATTACATTTTAAATTTTATAGGCATGGCAGGGAATTAAAGCAAACACACGCTAATGACGTATTTCGACAAGTTGTTAGCGGACGTAATAGAATATTATTCAAAAATTATATGCAATGATTATAGAGGTATATATTCTTTGATAAAAGAACTTCAGGAACTTAAAAATTTAATGAATTATGGACAAATTTCGACCACCGTGAGACTCATAGTATTCATCACTTTATTGAGCAGAAACGTCAGGTTAACAAGTAACTAATAAGAATTCTACCCCAATATTTCAAGGCCACATCAGCAATGAGATCAAATACAATATTGTGATTAAATGTATCCAAAATATATATTTTTTACAGTTTTCAAGAAGACGATACGGTTATTATCTTTTCTATCTCTTTTCAAATTTCTCCTAGGCAGGCAATTCAATGAAATAATTTTTTACCTATGATTTGAATTTTTTATCAGTTCTGTAGAGAAATATGGGATCTTCCTTAATTGTGACAATTTCCTACACTAATCTATACCATTTCCATCTCTTGGCAATAGCAAGAGCAAAAACAAAATTAATACTGAAATTACTACTTTTCCGCTTTTTAACTGTTCAGTTAGATAATGATCGTTACACCAGAGTTTAATCTATGTACGTGCCATGAAAATAAATTTATTGTAATTGAGGTGAAAAATCTACGTGGTAATTTGTCAGTATGAAAAGTATTTCTCGATATCAATTAAAAAAAATATTTTGAAATAGAATTTAAACTTGATATTCTTCCATAATCTTACATGTAAAATAAATTTAAAATAATGGAAATGAAAAAAACCTTTTTTCAAAGTTAGTTTTAAATTCTTTACACTACGTTGCGACTAAACGGAAACTTTTGTTTAATGCGGTCCGATTAAAAAAAAATATGTACCCAGGGATTCTTGGAAATATAAAATATTGCATTAGTAGATTTTTAGTTCTCATTTCATTTTTCGCTCTCTTGTGCTTAATGATAATAAATAGCATTAAAAACTAGCCCGCAATGTAAGCATAATACACAACGGTAGTTTTTGTACTACATAATCATTTGTTTATTTATATAAAAATCGAAATTATATATATAAATATATATATATATATATATATAAATATATATATATATATATATATATATATATATATATAAAACATTGTAAATATATTTATAAATATATATAGAATGTTGTAATAGTCAATGTTTTTAGGAAACACCCACCCAACTAGCTCTTAGACTTGTTCCCGGGCTGTCGCATCGAGGTCCGTGTGCTTATGCCAATTGCTCGATAAATCAAATTATACTGTTTTGTTTTTGGTGATATGGATATCTAATATGATACCAAGAATAATATTATCACAAATACTTACTTATATAAACATACATGTACATTCACCTAAATGTATCCCCACTACATACGTGCCATATATATATATACATATATATATACATATATATATATATATATATATATATATATATACATATATATATATATATATATATATATATATATATACCGATATTAATTTATAAATTTCTGTACCAAAATAAAAAATAGCAAATATCTGCACACATCCCCAAGCACAGATGCACATACACATACACAATAACCAGTTCTATCATATTATTAATTTTGATCCGCGATTTTTAATTTATTTTGTGATTAGAAACTGGGTTTTGGTTCTTCCCCTCTGCAGCAATCAGCCGTAATCATTCTTTTAAAAACATATTCCCGGTACGACTTTAGTTAGTTCGTTTTAAAATTATGGTGCGTAAAGTGTACATTGTTTTATTTCTTATTTAGTTCTTAATGTAGGTGGTAGAAATCTGCTCCTAACGATAGTCATTGTACGTATTTATTGCCCAGTATTAGACCGTTGTTTGTCTTTTTTCTTATGTAGTTTTGGTACTAAAATTTTAATATGCAATCTTTGAACGTCAAGAACTGTAAACTCCGCACAAAGCAAGTGTGTCAAATATCTTTTTAGTTTCTTTGGCACAATTCGTGACTGTGCTCTCCGCATAATAATGAAATTGTAATCAACAATTTGATTACTCCACCAAGGTGGGGACCTATTCATAAATGATAATAGCTGGTCTGGGAGTAGAAAACTTATTTTAATGTCACCAAGTTTAAAATATTTCGCATTTTTTTCAAAATGTACCGTACATTTTTGAATTAATGTACGTTCTCGTAATTTTGTTGATATTTTTTTAACTATGTTCGTATCCTCGTAAGTATTGAGTAATATGTACCCAAATATATCGCTACTGTATTTATCCATTTTAAAAAAACTGTTCTATTATAGACATAGGTTATAGGCATTGAATGAACCTTGCTGACGGGGATCGTTTACACGTATGATACCACTATAGCAAGTGGGTTCAATTATGGAATAAAATTCTATTAAAATTTTAGTGAACAATAACTTTTTTGGAAAGACAAAGTTTTTTAGAACTTATTAGAAAAATAAAATTTAAATATTTTGTTAACATTTTATAACAGAGCAGAGTTAATATTATGGTACATATTATTTTTGGAAACATGTTTTTTAGAGTCAGATGCTTGAATAGAATAATGAAAGTAGGAAACTTAATTAATATTTTGAAATGAAATAGGGATACAATTCTGGGGAAAATGAACGATTTTCGGGAAAAAAATTGTTTTTCTACATCAGTTTTGACGAGCAGTTAAAGAGAAGCCATTCATAAATCCATTATTTAGAAATTAACTTTCCTAATGTTTATCTAATTTAAATATAAACCTCTGATATCTTATTAATAGAAACTTGCCAACTCAATAATATGTCCGTAAGTTTTGCATCTACTTCTAGGAGAAGTCCCTTCCGTATATAAACATTTTTCTAAGCTTTATTTCATCAATAAAAACTATATCTTAGGGACGATTTTTCTAATGCAAGTAATTTTTTTTCCTACCATATTCTGATACTTTATTACTACTTATTTCATTTTAGAATTTGTAATAATCCCCAAAAATCAGGCAATTTTCATTGAATAACACCTAATTTAGTTAATTTGATTACATGTATAATAGAACCTAACTAATTTTATTCAATTTTTTATCTTTCATTTGTAACAATAAACATAAAATGACACAGTCCAATCATTGCAAGAGCTAGTCAAGTTTATTCGTACAATGCACAAAGCGTTTTTAAAGTCTACGGATCGAATCAAACTAACACTACAATCATACAACAGAAACACCAATACATTCGTTCCAATGTAATACTGAATTTGAAATATTTGATTATCACAGTCATATTGGCACGTTGTATTAACATTTCACCTGATTTGTTTAGATAATTAAAAATGTAATATTATCCGGTTTAACTATAATTTTCACATATCAACCGATTAAATCTATTGAAATGACCTGGTTTGAAACCAGGTGATTCACGCTGATCTTACTTCAATAGTAAAAACGTTTTATGAAGGTTTAATTAAAAGCTTGAGCTCCTCTGATTAATGAACACAACATATTTTCTGATTATTTGCAAATTATTGAAGATGGTAACTTTTACTCTACTCAATTCTACTGAAAAAGGAAGAAAATAAATTCTGCTGTCATTATTATAAATTTTCAACATTGATAAAAATAAAAACTAATCAAATCGTAAATATTATTATAGCCCTAATGCCTGACAATGAACAGGGTGACACGAAAAGAAGTTTGGCGATTTTAGTCGTGTGCAATATAAATTCAATTAGCATTTTTATGTATTAACATTGCTGTAGTTTTTCCACTAAATTAACGAGTAAATAATTTTAAATGTTTTTCCAGTTACTCATAACTTAGTCGCAAATATTAACTAACGTTATGTTATCTAATGGTAGATTAACTTTCCATTTAAAACTTGACCATCCATTCTTTTATAAAACTGTAACATAAGCGTGTCCGTAATTTGAAGAATTGTTTTAAAAAATTAGTGAAATATTTTGTTTAGACCTTTGGGAACCAAAATATATTTTTTTAGAATTTTTTTCCATCATGCAAAAACTACTCAATTTGACTCTTCTCAAATTTCGACAATTAACTAACTATTCAGATATTTGCGGGTTAATAAGTTTTATGACAATGCCAAATTTTTTTTCTACGTTAAAGGTTTTCTGCGAAAAACGTCTGTGAGTGAAAGACAAAGGTAAAATAATTATTTTTTTTGGTATGTGAGTTTAAAACAACCGCTTTTAATATAAAAGTTTTATCAACGTAATTTAATTCTAACAAAATAAAATGTAAATTACATAAAAGATGCAAAGTAATATTTATGTTGTGAACCTTTTCCCACCAGACTCTAACTAATATTCGTAATGAGCCTTAAAGTTAATTTAATATAAAAAAAAATTAACGTCACAAAATAACGATAATGTGCGTAGAGGTACGAGTAATTTAAGATCTTTCCGTCAAGCTTCGTTGAGAGAGATCATTGAACTTCATGTTAAGTTTAACGTCTGAGTGTTATAAAATAATTCAAGAGTAGAGTGATTATACATTAAAATGACTTATCCATAAAATATGTTAAGGCACATATTTTCAACTAGTTCTTTACTAATGTACTTCATGACAAATTGAATTAATTTTGACACGTAATTGCGAAACATGGTATACACGTTGTACAGTCATATCTTACAAGCTGTAACATGTCCCCTCTTTCAACTACAAATACTGTGAACTGTAGAGATGTAATATATTATAGCCTGTAAAATACGACTATATAAAACTTTATTCGCCATTACGTGGATGTGACTAAACGTGTATGGTTTAATGTGAAATCATGTTTTGTTCGAAAATATGACGGATGAAATAGAATGTCATAAATCATATTAATCTTGTCCGTGTTCATCATCTTACACTTTAAACATCAAAATATGTCCTGAAGATTTACTAAAAAGTGAGCCAAAAATAACTGTTATGTTTCTTTAACAACAGGTATTTTCTAGGAAAATGCAAAACGTAGGCTGATTACAATTTAAGCCACACTCAGCACTAAAATATTAAGTAAATTAATACAAAATTACTATGTTCGATAACAAATGTAGCTTATACTAGACTTATTCCTAGTGCTTTACTATATTTTTTATTGATGACAGTTTGAGCACATGAAAGACAATAAATTTTCAGATCCTCATGGAAAATCTTTCTATATACGTTTTTAAAATGAAATTTCTAATGTAAAGGTTAAAATAACCAAAATAATCTAACAATTTAAATAGTTATTTATTTTATTCCTTGTAAAATTCAAATGATTAAATAATATGAAAGTTACCGTCTTCAAAATAACATAGCAAGAACGGTTTTCCACGTTTTTGAGATTTCAGTAAAAACACTCACAAAAGAAAAATTTTATAAAACAATAATTGCGACCAATATAAGAGTATTCCATTCAAATACTCTATTCAGGAATAAGGATAAAATAATAACCAGAGTTTTAAGGATAGAATTAAAATATATAAAGGATAAAAAACTGTCAATTACGAGGAAAATTTGCACTACTTGCGTCTCGTACAATTTTTGACTCAAACATTGTTATATTTCTAAAACACATGGGTATATAAAATTTATATTAAAATATTTACAAATACATATTAATTTTCCACAACTGAAATATATTGCCTGTTATATGCCTTCACACGTGTCAAACCGTGATGCATATTCCAAGAATTATCACGTCTAGACTCAACATTTAGTCTGCCGACAATTTTTGTGTGGTCTTCTAAAAACTCCGTTTCTCATAATTTTAAGTTCAGTTATCTCGGAAATAGACGAGAGGGGAATAAATTTTTTTAATAATTTTAAGTACGCCTTTGAAGACATAATACTTAAAATTATGAAAAATACCCTTAAATTATCTATTTACTTAGATACCCCCAGGATATTATAATACTCTTTTGAGTATTTAATATCCATAAACTTTTTATGTATTAAATATGTACGAGTTAAATGATTTTAGTAAGTACAATGTAAAATTTTAAGTATCAATATTAAGAGGTTTTTAAAAAAACGTTTTCAAGACAGGCAACTGGACACGCGGGTGATCTCGCAAAGGTTTCGTTTTTCCTTTAACGGTTCCCACCCTCAAATATTTAAAAACGGAAGATTAAAAAATGTTTATCCAGTATTTATTTTTATTATATGTATTATTAAAATGTCTCCTTTTTAGATAAATACTTATATGCAATATAGTTATGTATTTGATTAATTCCCATATGAACTCAGGTGTTTCGATTACATATTTTCGTACTCATTTAAATTTTATGTATCCTACGAATTTATTATCATATAAGTGAGCAATTGAAGTCCTTAATTAAACATCATTCAAAGAACAACGATTTAACTTGTAATTTGCCACGTTACTAGAAAGACTGGAAAAATTAGTAAGAAAAATATATATTTTTCTTGTTTTGCAATGAAATTTTCGTAAATAACAAAATACCTACCTGAACTAATCTATATAATAAACCATACTCATACTAATTATATGTATCCCCTTTTTAATTTATTTTACAGAAATTCCTTTATTTCTTGATTATATTAGAGTAATGACCATCGTTCCATCTAAAAATTAACCTATAGACTTCCATAATCAAACTACGTTGTTCCCAAATTATATTCCTTGTTTATTACGTTTCTTTCGATACCTCCATTTCTCCTTTATATGCTGTTTATATTATCTGTCACGTAAATTCATTATACCTACCATCTTATTTGTATTTAAAACCAAAATATTAAGAGCATGCAATTTTTAATTTGTAGACTATATCAATTTATAATGTCACGAAATGCGACGACTAAGTTCTGCGCTCTACGAATTCGTTGAATAATAATATAAATAGTTACAAAAATGAAAGGTTTTCTTCAAACAACATACAAAAAAGTCTCGATGAAGTGCTCTTATTAATTCAGCGGCGTATAACATTTTCCTGATTATTAATATTTTAAATCTTTCATGAATAGTTGCATCGTTTCTCGGCCTCCTATATTGAAACTTTAAAAAAATACTTTCTTATTGCAATAACATAGAAAGCTTTTCCGTTCTAAGTTAAAGCAAATATTCATCTTGAGATCTCTTATAAGTGAGAATAGGTCGAATTCTTGTTTTAATATTCAATATTTTAAATGTATCTGTTCGGTCACACAGAATAAAAAGAAAATGTTTAATATTGTTAAGGAAGGACAAAGAGGAATATAAGTATTTGCAATGAAATTTCCAACCAAATATTAATCTAAAATAAATTAGTAATTAATTATATCGCAAACAAATTTAGAACTATTTTAAGCATAGTATGTGTCAATATACGCGCTGCTAATATTCATGTTTCCTAAAATGGATAAAAGGCAACTAGTAGGTTATATTTTTGAAATTCTAAAAATTTTACTTTAAATGTATTTTGTATGACAGACGCATGCAATCATAATGGTATAAAAATGTGTTTTTATTGTACTTTGTAGCAATTTAGGTACCAAAAATTCTTTAAAAAATGTTAATGATCGCAGTAAGCTCGTTCGTTTATATTGAGATCGACTTTATTTACAGTCAAAGATTCGTCTTTATTTTTAACTGCACGTATTTTTTTATATTCTTTGTAACATATTTTTTTACTTACTGCATATTTGACTTACTGCATATTTATATTCATTCCTCATTACCCTAAAAGACAATGTCAATGTTAACATTTATAACTTATATATACATATATATCACAGTGAATATTATACTAGATATAAATACTGCGTCGAATCGATATATAATACTTTAGTAAAAATGAACGCTTAAAAAATGATATGAGGGAATAACAATGTGGCTTCTTGCTATTCATATTAACATATTTTAGCGATAAATATCGACAAGAACATGAACCAATCAGACATCAAACACGATATCCGAATAAAAATTTACACAAATATTTGCTATAAATATTTACATCTAGACTTCAAGAGAGATAAGAATAAGGTTGATAAAGCCGTAAACAATGAGGACTAGAATATACGTTTATCTGCTCTTATGTGACTATAAAAACGTGAAAGCGAAACAATAACCCCACGGCTATTGTTTCACTTACAAATTATTCACGTTCTTGACGTAACCTCATGTCACGCTTCGTACGAGCGAGATAACTAGCTTCAAGCTGAGTTTAACGCATGAGTATCTATTATTTATAGCTTGTATATTAAGAATACCGTCAGTATGATATTTTATTATGTAGAAAATTTTCGAATTTTCCTGTGTAAAATAAATAACAACTTGACCAAATTTTAAAACTTATAATTTGTCAATTAACTCGCCTAACGCGAATCAGAGCTATGTTCTCAATTAGTCTTGAAAAAGCTTTTAAGGAGACTTCATTTAAAAGTGACACATTGTCAACTTAAAGTTAAGCCATGTATACCTTATTACATTGACATTTATCTTATTGCATTTAAGTTGTCTCGTTTTGACAATGTATGATTATTAAATACATTACATAAAGAAGAAAAATCAAACTCACTACTAAATCCCATTTTAAATATAGATCAACTAAAGATGTTTATTTATTATTAACTCAACAAAATTTTGCTGCAAAATTCCGTTATTTTTTTCTTCTGTAAGTGTTTTTCTTCAAGTTTGCACACTTATATTCAGTAAGCAATCATGAAATTGGGTAGGAAATCTCTTTAATAAAATATTGAATTAAATAAATTCACAATAACACAAACACCAGCCCTTATATTTTGACAAACAAACTGTGACGAACATATCAGTATTTAAGCCAGAATAACTCCTAAATATGTATATGTATATATATATATATATATATATATATATATATATATATGTATGTATATATATATATATATATATGTATATATATATATATATATATATATATATATATGGTATGTCTAATATATAGGTATGTCTAATACGATTCAAGCGTGTTTACATTTATGATTCCAAATTGTTCACCTAGTTCGGCAAAAAGTTGAAGAATGAAGACTATTATGTAATAATATATCATATACCCTTCAAAAGTATAATTCACAGTAATTTTTAAGAATGCAGAAGAAAATATTATTGGAAAATATCAATTTTCCCATGAACAGAATAAATATGTTACCCTATTTCATTTCTCGATATGATTATAAAATAATCCTGAACATGTTTACAGTATGTATCGATTATACTTTGTAGATTTTTATCGAAAAACATACAGTGTGTTTAGCATATACTCTTCAAAAGTTAAATAAATATTTTTTATTAGACTATTTTTTCATTTACGTCTTGTTAACACTTTTTGTCCCTCATTAGAATCAAAGCCGTTAGACATATTAATTTGGATGTATTTTAAACGAAAACAATAGAAAGCTCTTACGTTTAAGAGGAGACAAAACCAAGATGTTTCCAAATACGTTAAAGAATAATATCATGAATGGACGCAATCAAATATAAATCCCCTTTCAAATAATGTACTGAAAGGCACCCTCGTTACTGGATGCAGCGTAGCGCTTATCCGACGACGCATAGCATTTTCCATATTTAATGGTCGGCGCCTTTCACAAACAGTCGAGTCGTTTCTCGCCCCACTGTACTTAAATTTTATGTTACTTCCGGTTGCAATAACATAAATAGTTTTCCCATGTAGAATTAAGGTAAATATACCCAAGCCTCGTTTCTGTCAAGTAAGTTTACGCCAACCCTTGTTTTGTTATGTGATATCACAACTTGATACGGAATTCCGCACAGTGTTTATGACTTTCTATTACCACTTAAATACACGTGAGAATAATTATGAATTTTATTCCTTATTATCGTGGATGTTACCTTTAATATCTGGATATGTCAGCAAGGTGCCGATTACGATAACAGATAGCGGCCAACGTATTTTTTTTATATTGCCACGTAAAAGTGCGAAAAATATAATTTTGGAAGCTTGACAACCGAATTTAGTGTTATATCTATAATAAACTATTACGAAAGTATATCATTTTAAGTGTTATAATATCAAAGTAATTCGGGTTTTGTAAAAATTTAAAAATGGCTCCCATTGACTCACTCTGACATCCAACTGTCAATGTTTTTCCAAATATGTTGAGTAAAAATTCAAGGTGTTAAGGCTAATAAAAATTCTGCTTGACAAATATTAGAAAACAAATTGTGGGTTTTGAGGAAAAGCCAACTTTTGAGTATATTTTCTCCCCTAAGCGTTCATGTCAATATTATTTTTGAAATTGTCACTTTGTGGACTTCTAAATTATTGATGTCCGCGGGATCTAGTTAGAAGTTTATAACTTTTTACCGAAATATACAGAAATTTTGTTCCACTTCAAAATCATTTAATAATTTATGTGAGCCATCAAAAATATGTTATGCTGAATAAACAGAAAATAAAACACTGTGGAAACACGCACGTACACGCATTGAGTTTGGGTTCCATACAGATACTGTTTGTAGATAGGTTCGTGCCCATAGGGAACGATGTTAAATATTGTTTTTGCTTTTATAACGTACCTACAAAATATATATAGCTTTTCCATCATATGTAAAATTAATATATTTGATTGACAGCATCTGTTCGAGTCCTACTTGTAGCTATAGGATTCGGATAGTAATTTTTTTATGTTTTTTACTTGTCTTTTCTTTTATATCTCTATTACCTTATTGTTTTAGGTAAAGCATTATTTATACAAAAATGTAATAAAAAACAAATTAAATAAGCTGTTTTTACGTCATAAATTAGCCAATGTAATCCAACCTCATCAATTACCTTTCAAAGTGCTAATTTGAAATTAGAATTTTAATTGTGTTTTTCATCCTTAACTATGTGAAATAATTTTCAGCCTAACATTAAATATATACTGACGTTTCTTACTTAGGGAAAATGTTTGTCTTTAAAGTGATTAAAAGTTTATACATGAGAAATTTAATCTTTAAGCATGTTATAAGCCCATGATATGACCAATTTATTACCGCCATTACGGAAACCTAAAAAAGGTCACGCAAACGCTATTTAGTCACTTTTCATTTTCGATCGACGTAAACAGTAAAGGAAATATTGTTATCACCAATTTTTAGGTGATTAATGGATATGTATTATATTGCTTTAATGAAGTCTAAATTAGTGTAAAAATTATGAAATTTGTGATCATCATTGTAGTTTACGGGTACACATTCTGAAATTATTTGTGATAAAAGTAGTTGTGACAGACATATAGATGAACGGACATATCAGTGAATTTATAATGTTAATTTCTCCCTTTTGAGGTACGCAACCAACAAAGAGAAAAACTAAAAAAATCACGTGCGTTTCCCAGCGATAGATGGGGTCTGGCGATTAAACCAATAGACTGAGTTGAATATGTAACACTTTTTCTTATATACAACAGTTTTCTCACTTATTTTTTTTATTTTTTGACCTGAAAGAGGGAAACCTGTATCGAAAACCCACAAATAAATTTTCGAAAAAAGAAGTATAAATGTAGTAACTAATATATAGTTTGTTTTCCCGTGAAAGTAGTGTTTCAGATTTGTATCTGTAAAATTTAAATCGCATGAAAGTTTACAATGAAAAATGTACAAGCGTTTTAGTGCCGTTTATATTTCTTGTTTTTTTATTTCTTAGTCACTTTTTAATATTTAGAAAATTAATTATTTAGATTTCAAAACATAAGCAACCGTTTCCTTTTCTATCTATTTGTAAATAAAAACTGAATAAATAAGACTGTAAATATTGTTTCAATCGCAGCTACGGAATAAATTTAAATTGGAAATATAAACTTTGAGGAAGTAAGAACTACCATAACATGATGGTATAAATTATTTTTTGGATTATATTATTTTCGATATTCAAGTTTTAGCAACAGAAAAAATGAGATCTACAAAACGCCATGAAGCGCTATATCTTGCAAGCAAAATTTCTGAGTAAATTACAAACTGGAATTATCATATTTAGGACTTGACTCTATTCGAATAAAATTAATTGAATAATATTAGCTATGAAATCGGTAAAAATATTACGATTCGAACAGTATACCTGAGATATAAAACTGAGCAGAATTTCATAAGCGAAAATTTTATTTCTTTTTTGAAACTGACAAAGATGACAGTTTCGTTATTTTTTGTATTTTTTCATTTTGTTTCACTTTTAAAGCAACATAAATCTATTACCAGTTTTAAGCAAAAAAATGTATGTATGCAAAGATAAAATTAGCAAGAACAAAAAAAACCAAGTATATTATAATAATAGAAATAATAAAAATTTTCGTAAAAAGACGAGGAAAAAGATGAAAACAAAAAAAGGCGAGACGTAAAGACAAACAGGACGTAAACAGAATAAAAATAGTGGTGCTCAATTACGTAAAAGAGATATAATTTTATCACATAGTTTTTGAAAGCTTGCATGAACGGTGCATTTCTGATGTTGAGACTTGATTCATTACATAACATGACGTAAATACAGAAAGATGTTCATAAAAAAAGTAAAAATGCTTAACAATATGGAATATACGCAGGTTTTCTGAACATAAAGACAGGCCGTACGTCATTAGATCTGCGAATATAACACTGAAGTAAAAAGGTCTGTGCCAATTATTTAAAATAATGTAAAGTGATAAAAGAACATAAAAATTGCCCCAATTACGAATCATTTCCCACTTAATTATTGATTTCGTAACAAAAATATTATTATATTTTTTAAGACCAAGTATGTAACGAACACGTAAATTTTATAAAACTTTCTAACTTTTAAGCAGTTTGTGGATGCGATCTGGATGGAATATTTAGTAATTAAGAAAACGTGTAAAAAATAAGAAAATATAATAATCGATGATTACAACCAACTACCTGGGGCTGCCAATTAAGATCTCAATAAATTAATAAATCCTGCCTGTGTACAGTGAAAAAAAGAAACTAATGAGGAAATAATCAAGCAAAATTGGAGAGAATTCTTTAACGATAACTACGATAAATCATTGTGTACTTATTTTCAAAGAAAATTGAATAAGATTTATTAAAGAGTATTTTTCTTATTTCCTTTGGTATAATATGGAATACTCGCAGTGTACAAATCGAGAAATTCTTTCCAAGCCGGTTACCGTATATTTTCCGTCTCACAACATTTTCATTACTTAAAGAATAAGCTCTCGCGAACACTTAATAGGATTTCCATTATACGAGTTTCACTTATATCGGATTCGCTCCTTCCGCTTTGCAATAAAATAAATAGTTTTCCCTTGTTGGATTAAGGCTCATATTTATTAGGAGATCACTTTTGTAGCTTACGGAAACAGCCACTGTATTTATGTCATATCGGTGCTATTGTTATGGGGTTATGGAATGACATTGTAAAGATATTTAAATTCGTGGACTATATTTTTGTAGAAAACTAATTCCAAATCAGTTTTAAAATACGCTCATCGCAAATCATGATTCTGAGCAATGTAAATAGTTGCATTACACAATAAATATCATTAAAGCAATGGATTCAATTTAATATATTTTTGCCAACGGTAGCCTACAACGAAAAAGCTAAACGAAAAAAAATGTAAAAAAGTTGAAAAAATGATATATATATTGATTGATGAATATATATATTTATTATTTCATTCTCTTACCTGCTAATTTAAGCGATCCAAGTAACAGTATTCGATGTCTTTATTCACTTTTCGCAATTTTTAATGTATTTCATTATATTAGATTTACGGTAATATCTATCAAAATCTCTTGTCTTCAGTTTTTCTGAGGTATTTTCCATAAGAACTGGTATAAGTTTAACCTCATCAAAATTAAATAAAGAAAAAACAGTTCCTATAGCCCGTCATCGTATTAATATCAGTACCGATTCAATAAAATGGCAGAACTATGGAGATTGAAATCAAATTTTGACTGTAACCAAAAGAAGGCTATTATGTGCTGTAATATAATGATACGACCACAAAAAAAATTTAAAATTTGCAATTCTTTTAATACTTTGAAAGACACAAATTCAGTCCACTTGTACCAAAGAAATATGTTAAGAAAATTGGCCAATTACAACAAACTAACTAAATAGTTTTGTAGAAGAGTATCACTACTCTCGGGGAGAAACTCAATCAGTAACAGGAACTAATGATGTGAAGTGTTACGATTCCTGGCTGCAATATAGAACGAGAGCAGTTCCTATAGCCCGTCATCGTATTAATATCAGTACCGATTCAATAAAATGGCAGAACTATGGAGATTGAAATCAAATTTTGACTGTAACCAAAAGAAGGCTATTATGTGCTGTAATATAATGATACGAACACAAAAAAATTTTAAAATTTGCAATTTTTTTAATACTTTGAAAGACACAAATTCAGTCCACTTGTACCAAAGAAATATGTTAAGAAAATGGGCCAATTACAACAAACTAACTAAATAGTTTTGTAGAAGAGTATCACTACTCTCGGGGAGAAACTCAATCAGTAACAGAAACTAATGATGTGAAGTGTTACGATTCCTGGCTGCAATATAGAACGAGAAAAGTTTAGCAGCTTAAACAGAAAATGACTCGTAAGAGATAACGTGCAAAAAGGCTGAAAAGACTTCTAGAACCTGACTCAAAGTCGTAAACAGGAAAACCCTTGAATCTGCTCCTGAAATAAATTAGCTATTATTAAATTTTCGTACAAAAATTTACAAAATTAGTTTTAATGTTGTGTAAATATTTTAGACTTAATATTACCGTTTTGGCATTGTGGCATAAAAATGGTTATCCCTTAGCAAACCAAGATGTTCTAGACATGAATTATTATAATTTTTTTATTTTAAAGTCTAATAAAAACACCTATTAATTACGAGCCGAACTTTGCTAGGATTTTGTACGTACTTATATAAAGAAATATGCCTTTAGCATTTAAGAATACATTGTATTTATTTCAAATTATTTCCAAATATTAATTTATTTTTCACCATTTAAATATTTTACCAAGTACATATTTACAGGTATAAAATTGTCTCAAAATATATGAGATCCGGAATATAATACAATAGAAGACTTTTTTCATAAACATAACTGCGATTTTCTGAGTTAAAGAAACTTATTGTTTATAAAACAGTCTAGAAAATTATATCTCTAAAAAATTATAACTCGATCGTTTAATTGATCCTCCAAACAATAAAAAAAAATTTAGATCAAATTTGCCCCTTCGAAGTGTCGGAAAGCAGTGAACTACCAGGCGATTCATTATGCGCTCCAATGGATAGGACGATGCATCACTGCACCTTTTCATAAAGAAATTTGAATTTCAAATAGCGCTAGTGCGGTTGAATTTAAATAGCCTACAAGCAGATTAACGTAGAAATACATGACTGGAATGTTTTCATGAGGCTAAAATATATCCGATTTTATTTTCAAAATGGAATCAAAAATAAGGGCAAACTTAAGATAAATTTTTATTCTGAACATAACATTTTGAATAATAAACCTATATTTACTTACGAATTTTTGTAATTACTTTTAAAATACATTAAATTATGTAATCCCCACAAAAAGTTATTGCATTTCACATCAGTAAAAATAAATAAAAAATTTCTTAATCGACCTAATTACATGTTGTGCTGGCAATTATGATTACTTTCTAATATCATGAATATGTAAAAAATATCATTCGACAGTACGACAAAATTCGTTTATGCTGCAATATTATCACCATAGTTAAATATTAATTTGATTAAAGATACACAAAAAGGCACATCTATCTTTTGAAAGTTTTATACTATTTTTTTTCTCTAGATATATAAGCACTCAATGACAAAATAACAAGTGCTTGACTCGATGACAAAATATCACCTAATTCCAAATGGATCCGACTGAATCTTAATGTATTACTATTTGAAAGAAGGAATGTTCTATGGGTTCAATATTTAAATAAAGACTTCCTCAATATATTTTATAGTCACTGTTGTCAATTAGTATTAAAAATAGAGTTCTGAGATCTTCCAAAAGCATAGAACGTCAATTTTCAACAAACCTGGGAAAGGCCCTATATGTTATATCAATAACCCTAAATTCTATTGCCGGCCGAAGAAGGCTAAAAGAAAATTCTATCAAAATTTCATTAAAATTTTGATAGAATTACTAAGACATTGGTGAAGGTCTAAAACAGAATGGCATATTAATTTCTCTCCAGTTATTTGTCCACAGCCAAGTGTAGATTTTTTGTATGTGAATATCGCAGTCTACTCTTCACAAACACTGTGTAAAGAAGTTAAGCGTGAGTTTGTCTGTTATGTCGAGATTTTTCTAGATTTTCTACAAATTTGAAGAATATTTTCATTTGTATATATTTGGCTTTAATTTTGTAGAAAATTATTATTCACAACTAAATGAAACTGCGTGATGTAATATTATTTCCACTTTATGTAACACTTAAATATAATGGTGAAGGACACTTGCGCTTCTATAGTGGGTCCACTGGACTCTGTATTTTAAGGTGGTTACAAAATCCAATCGTTTAGATTTTTTCAGGATATTTCAGTAACTAAAATTATACTTTATAAAGAATATATATTTAGCAGAACCAATAACAGGAACATTTTCTTACATATCTCAATGGCACTTACAAAATTAGTCAATTTTTTTCTTACGTTTAAACTGGATAAACTAGGTAAAATTAAAAAAAAGTAGAAAATGGAAATAAGAAACCAAATTAAAATTTCTTAAAGGACTAAAATATGTATTTTTAGAAAATTAACAAAAAAAAGAGCCCTTTCCTGAAAAATTCTTACAATTTCCCAATTATATGGATTCATTATATACAATAATTGCACATGTCATGGTTATGGGATGCTTGCACTTAGTGCATAAGTGGACAGCCTTTGCTCTCTTATTTGGTAAACAAAATGAACATCGCTTCCTTTTGTTTCTATCTAATTTTAGGGTCTCGCCTAAAGTTCCATCATTATCCAATAGAAATGTGAGAGCTGATGCAATACACATTCCAAAATATGTGTGCAGTTTTTGATTATAGCACCTCAATTTCATGTATGGTTCACATAAAGACTTAGCGAGACCTTTCAAAATATCATACGAGTCATTTTCGGAGCTTTCTCATGATTCTTTGGATGATGTAAGCATTCAATGCACTCATATACAATAGTCGGTATAGAATAGGCATAGACCAATGTCGTGTTTTTCGACTACTTGTATGTATTGAGCATATCTGGTCAACAGAATCAACGCCGCTTTTTGTGCTGTTATAGTACTGAATGATTTCAAGCTTGTTAGTAGACTGGTCGATGATATTGTCGTGATGCATCGAAGATACGATGATGAAGTTTTTATTTTTTGTTTGTTTCATAGCTGAGCTAATTTTTTTTTCTTTGTGAATCCAAACAGTGGCAATCCGATTAGATGGTCTTTGTGGGGCAAAAATTTTTCGGAATTTCTCTTTTGTTTTTATTTCATTGTCACTACAACCGTAATGCCCTTTGATAGAATAATATTGACAAGTTCCACGGAGGTATACCAATTATCAGCCGTAATATTACGATTGGTGTTCAAAATTGACTGGCATAATCGTAAACATACTTGCACTGGAATAGATAGTTTTTTCTCCTCACCTGATAAAGTGAGCTCAACAGTACTTTTTTCACAGTATAAATAGGTATTTAGGACATAATGCGTTTTCAGAGCATATTTATTAGGTATGCTTGAAATATTCATTTTGAAGTCACAACACCTGCGAAAACCTACTAACATATTGTTCCATTAGCGCCAGTTAAGTAATGTGATTGGGAATTTTTATTAAATGAATTTATCATTCCTGTTGTGATACATCCAGAGTCGGTTTTTTACGCTCGTCTCTGTTTTCAGCGTTGTCGAAGCGAATGGGTATTAGAAGTATATAAAATTGCAAAGAAGACATGCTTAGCTGAAATACTGCTCTTCCAGTTACGTCAGTTGCAAACAGCGATACAATGGCTTCATGGCTTGTTCGATTTGAATACTGCAGAATATATCAACGGTCCTAAGAAACAACCCAGTTCTTCTTGTGAGCATTCCCTCAATTCCGTACGATCAGGATATTTATATTTTAAATTCAACGTTTATATTTTTCGATTTGTCCAAAATAGTGTTTTTTCCTTTATATTTCTGTCAAACAATAAATTGGTTTGGTACGGGTCAACTGGTTTTAATCCAGATATAGTACATGGCAATCTGATAACATTATGACTTCTATCTCGCGATTTTCGGGCTGGTGGTATTTTAGCCTACTTATAGCGATTGTTTCCGTAATAATACCCGGTAGAATGTGCTTCCTTACTTGCCGTATTATCATAAAAACTTTTGCAGTCAGATATTTCAGAGCCACTGCCATGTCCACTGTTTAATACGAAGTCCTCGTCATTATCTGAGAATTAATTATCTGAACGTGTTTCAGCATTAAAAGCACGCAAAGAGTTTTCAAAAATTTCTTCACCATTTCCTTTAAATTCTTCATTCAACCACTACTCTAATATATCCTCGTCGTTAATACACATACCTTTGCTATTTGCCATAGCGATAACAAGAACAATAAACAAAAATAAATGAAATAGTGAAAATAAAAAAAATAACGTATCTATAGTCGTGGATCCATTGGACAAGCACGAAAGCCATCACTTAATAATACGTCCGTCCTACAGCAAGAGCTCCCGCGTACTAACGGAAGGTCCTGAGAGCGGGTAGGAGTTATTGAACCCCGCAGCGTATACCAGATTGAAAATTCGAGTTGGGTCCACTGGACCTACGACTATAGTAAAGGGTTAAATTCTTTACCATATCCTACGTTTCGGTGTATGTCATCTTCATGTGTGCAATTAGCAATGATCGATCTATGCTTTAATTTAAATAAAGTAGAAATAATACTACATCATATAGTTTTATTTAGTTTTGAATATTTTCATTGTCATAGGATATTTTATCTTGGCGACGTTCAGTTTTGCAACTGAGATTTACTTTTGAGTAATCGTTTATGAGTACATAGTTTTGATTAAGATTTTACCCATGAAGATGTTTACACAATCTGATTTTTAATTTCATTTCGCATTCAAACATTTTGTGCTATGACGCGTCCAAATTTCAATCGACTCTGGAGCAAAGCAAGTCCATAGTAAAACCGAATTCCTATGCAGAAATTTCCATCAGAATTTGCCTTTGCTGAGAATTCCAGGGAAGCACTTGGGATGTTATATTCTAAAGACATAAATGCTTGTAATTTGCAGGGATGATATACGTTTTATGGAGAATTAATTGCATGTCAAATATTTATTTCTTTTAATATGAATAATATCAAAAATATATAATACAGAGGAAAAGCAAAACATAGTATATAAATACGCATATAATAAACCGATAAATCCCAAATTTCAAAAAACATATTGTTCAAAATATTTTACCATATTTTCTGTTTTGTCGAAGTGTGTTGAATTGATCACAAGGCTTTGACGGCCTGGCGCATTTCGACAACCCTGGCGCATTTCGACAACAAGTTTCATTCCTGGCCGCTTGTCGAGAGAGGCTGAGTGGAGTTTAAAATCATGTATCTATAATGCCACAGACCAATGACAAACAGGAGTGTTACCGGTCCGAGAAACTACATACACTGCTATAGCCAGGCCGCATTTGCTCAGCGTGGCGATTATGGGCATAATTTCCAATGATACGCACATTGGAGAGTCCAATGCCAGCAGTAGACTGAGGCAGGCTATTGATTTGATTTGTTTTGCTTTACTATTTATGGAAATTTACGTTATGGGATAATATATATATAATAACAGTTTTTTAAGTATAATGTCACAATTTAAATTTAATCAACATACATTAACGATTACTTACCAAAATGTAAATGGAATATCAACAAGACTCAAAGAATTCCATCGCAGAGTAAAGAATTGTGGCGTTGATCTTATTGCGGTCAATGAGACTAAGTTATCTAGTAATAAAACAAATAAAAAAATTATCCCTGACACTTTTTCTATTATACGTTTTTGTATTTTCCACAAAAAAAGAAAGACATTATGAAAGCCTATCGCAGGCGCCTTACGCCTTACGGGTGTGAAACATATTTTTGAGGACGATACAGTGCACAAAGTGCTCTTCGAATCAGTATTGAAAAATGGCATCTAAATGAGCCTTATTATTGAATATATTTGGCGTTAATTTTGTAGAAATTCATTATTCACAATTAAATGAAACTACGTGATGTAGTATTATTTCTACTTTCTTTAATTTCTTTACCATATCCTAGGTTTCGTTGTATTACAACATCTTCAGGTGGGATATTAGCAAAGATTAACTCTTAGGAACATCCAACAGCATTTATATGTTTCAAACACAATAGCGGAAGCCGGGTTTGTGCGGGTTTTTTCTACTGCTTATGTTAGTGAGTTTATTGCAGGGGCGCGGTGTAGGTTTTATTATATTTCCGAGAGTTATACGATATACCAGTATTTTAGTGAGGGTAATAAATTCAATTGTTGTTATTATGTGAGGTTATACAACGCAAATGTTTGGTGTATGTAATAAAATTAAATGGAAGTTATTATCGGTAATATATTTATACAAAAGCAAGGGTATCTGAAAGTAAGGGCAAGGTAATACACTAATTCTACATATCTCCGGTTTTGTTTATTCATATATTTATTTATTTATTTCTCTTAATTTTTTAAAATTTTTTTTTATTTTTTATTTATATATACTTGTATTTATATGTGTGTGTTGGCCTGAAAGAATTTGAAGAGTACTGTAGTATCAATGTTGTCTAATTATATTATGTCTAGAAGATATTAAGTATGGGTGATGATATTATATTTAGTTATTCATTTAATATATTAACCTTGGTGTCTTTTTTATGTCTGTTTATTTCTAATGTTTCTAGGATATTAAGTTTATTACCTTTTGTATTTATTTGTAATATATAGGGGGCATTATCAGTATGGGGGTGATGGTTATTTTCAATGAGATGTTTAGCAATGTGAGATGTGTCTGGTTTATTATTTCGCCAGCTGGCAATGTGTTCTTTATATCTTGTATTAAAATATATTCCTGTTTGACCTATGTATACACTATTACAGTGGTTACATTTATGTTTATAGACACCACCCTTTTTATGTTAATCTATTTTTTCTTTATTATTAATAAGGGTGTTACCCAAGTTATTTAAAATACTATAAGCACATGTCGTATAATTTATATTTTTATTATTAGTTAAGAGTTTTCCTAATTTGAGTGATACATTACCTATGTATGGGATATATTTATAGTAAATATTATTATTATTTGGTACGACCGGGTATATTTCTTGTATTAGTATTTTTCTTAATTTATTATGGTACAGTTTTGTGACTATTGATGGGTCATAATTATTATTTACTACGATTTGTTTTATAGTTTTTATTTCTTTACGTAAATTAGGTTTTTCTAGAGGGATGGTTAAAGCTCTGTGAATCATGGAATGGAAGGCTGCTAACTTATGGGACCAAGGGTGTTGAGATTGACCATTAATTATGGAGTCTATAAATGTGTCTTTTCTAAATATACTAAATTTATGTTTATTATTTTTGCGTTCTATTGTTATATCTAAAAAGTTTAGTTTATTATCTATATGAGCCTTATTATATATATGAGCCTTATTATATATCTTATTTATATTAATCTAAAAATGACTGATGCATACTATAGATATTAATTAATCCATATAAAAACATACTGTGATAAACCGTACTGTGATACTATATTTTTTGATTTATGCAGTTTTCCTGGTTTATTTAAAGATGAATTTATAAAGTTTATGAATAATTCACATTTCACAGAATGTAAGCATGACGTTTATAATAATAATAAGAAAAGACAACTAGACCTCGTATTCACTAAGAGTGGGATTCCTTAATAACGTATGCGATCTAAAATCTGCGACGATAATGGACTTACACCGGATGGAGATAAAAACTATCCACTATTGCGGATAATAATTTTTTGGAAGACTGAACACCTAACAGGGAAGTTTGAATTCAGTCACTATAGAGAGGATAATGAAAAGAAGAAAGGCTTGGAAACTTGCAAAACTGTATCTTATTATCCACCTCAGAAGAAAACCAGAACCGTACTACGATATAATTACGTGTAATCATTTTGCGCGTTTTTTCATTGTCAATAGTTGCATAATTATTGACAATAAAATACGTAGTAATTTAAATGTGACATTGACATTAAGTTTTAACTTATTATTAGTTTTAAGTTACAATTAGTTTTAGTTTCCACTTATTAAATATGAGAATTCATATTCTAAAGAATTTATTGAATATCTCAAAGCAGACACACTATAAAAAACCGTCATAGACCTTTTGCTGTATATTAGAATTCTTCAATTAACATTAAATTTTTTTACAAATTAAATAAACCGCCACATTTCAAATGTTATTACAATTAAAAACGTAATCATGAACAGAAACAAATAGTTTAAATCAGAACTGAACTGGAGTAACCATTAGTGTTAGTTTCAATTTTGAATATTATTTAAACTGATGAACTGTTTTTTTTTAAATTTCAGATAGACCTATTATTAATAATTGGGAAATGCAAAGAAAATAGGAGCTTGACCATGGTAAGGGAGAAAGATCAAGCGTGTACGACTCATGTGCTTATCTTATTTTTTCTCACCCAATTTAAACAAGAATGACATCTATTTGATTTTAGTTTACGTAAAACCATTGTTTTTATTTATTATATACGTGCATAGAGTTTTCACACATTTTTCTTCATTTGAGTTAACGTAACTTAATACTAACTGTGGGTGGGAACTTGACGCGAAGCGCTGTAAAGTAATGTAAAAGTCGTCTTGTTAAGGGAGGGATGGCTTGTCCTCAGTTAATGGGGATACTCTTCGAAATAATGGTGGTGTGAGAATGATAAACGAGTTTTAATTTTGATTAATGATCTTGCATTTGTGCAGCTTGTGATAAATTTAAACATTTTCAATCTCAAGCTTTGTAGGCCGTTTTATATTTCATATTAGTCAAGTGTCAACTTCAGTAGACCACTTAGGATTTATCCAATATATTGATGGTTTTAGTTGTATAAAGATCAGTCCATATCATATGTTATAAATGATAATATAGGTGTGCCTACATTGAAATCATTTTTCCAAAAAATGATAAAAATACATATTTGGGATTGTCTGAATACAAAAGACATTTCCTGGATTTTTTCTGCCGGTCCGTCTGTTTGTTATCACCCAAAAAATACCAAGTTTGTTTTAAATAAAATTGAAAGTACATTTTGGAATAATCCTTGGAGCATAAATGAAAACTTAGGGTAACTTCTGTCTATTTCGAATATTTCCTAAGGAACGTTTGCCTGTCTATGTTCTGTTTACTTGCTTGTTTATTTGTTAACAAGTAAAAGTTACTAGAGCGATTTGAATTAGATTTTTGCTGAGATAATACTTAAGATACACATTAAAATATAAGGTACTTTTTTATGAAATACTATCTAATGAACTCAATTATTGGCACTCAGGTTAAGTAACAGAGCTTGAAACTGGTAAAAAAGACTGTCGAAAATTATTACAGCAATTCGACTTATGGTTAAAGCAAAGATATTAACTCCTTTCATCACAATCGTGACCAATTTTGATATACAGACGTTATTCGTGCCAAGATATGTTATTTTTTCCTATGAAGAATAGTTCTAAGGATAAAACATTGCCACTGGAGAAAAACTCCGTTGCAAAAATAAGAAAATGTACTTGGCCAATGCGCGAGTAAAAGTTAATAGTTGTATAAATTTTTAGTTTGAAGGTCTCATAAAGAAGATTTTGGACGATAGTATATATCATATTAACTAAAAATCTGATTCATACCATCTTTAAATGAAAAAGTCAAGTTAAGTCATCACTGCCTAATAATTATTGTAATGAGTCACGATATTTAAAAATCACATTTCCTTTATCGATATTTACAAAAAAAATGTGTTATCGTTTGGTCGAATTTTTATTAGAATTTTTGAAGGAAAAGTTTCGCCACACTTTTCCCTTTTTTCTGTTAATTTAGAAAGTTGGAAATTAATCAAAACTAGTAAATTATCATTAGCAAGTAAATAATAATTAACGAATGTCTTAATTTGTATAATGAAATCTCAATTAATTTAATATTTTACGTGCATTTTTCTACATAAACTTTTAAATATAGATATATTAATTTTATAAGTTATCGACGGTAAAGAAACATTTCTAGTGTGTACAGAACTTAACAAATGTCTTGAATGTTTTGTATCAAAATTTCAGTCACAGGTAAGTTGAAAAAGTTTACAAGAATTCCAGCATTTAGCTCAATAACGTTTAATTTTATTACCACTTACATCAAAGTTTTAATAACAATTATACTCGTTGTGTTATTAGAACATTGATATAAACGGTGTATATAGAAAAGGTAACAGTTAAACTAATTATTAAATTCTGTAATTACTACTGCCGAAAAGTCAGACTAATCGAAAACTTGTCTTAACTCTGGAGATTTGAAAACAAATTTAATTAGAAATCGTTATCCACTAAAAAGTTTGGAATTAAATCTTTTAAATTTGAAGATGATCTTAATAGATATTGAGACATGTGAGGCTATCTTATAATTTTTGTTAAAATTGCTTTCAATAGGGAAGAGCGTTTTAGTTAATTTTAGTACTTTACGTCTCAGAAACGAATATTATTAAGCAATTTATTAAACGGTATTGAGGTTCGACTGATTGAACATTTATGTGATTTGGGTATGTAAATTAAATGAGTGTGGCTATAGCGACCATACGTATCATTCTGGCATACATACTCGTATATTTCGTTCAAGAAATAGACTATGTCCCTTGCTGACTTCTAACGGCAAATTTATTTCCAGGTATTGTCTTCATATAATATTATCTTTTTGGAATCGAAAGTAAATTTCAAGGAGAAATTTTGGTTCGTTTTTTATTGCGATTTGTATCTTTGGTAGTGTATCTATACATATAATAAAATCGTAAAAAATCTGAGTCAGTACATCGAATATTTTTAAGTAAAACTAAGTGCTACTTACTAAAAACACGCTACTAAAGCCTAAAATATTTTCTCAGTTTTTTAGAATTTTTTCTGTTCGTCGGTTTGTGTGTTTGTCAGTTTGTCTGTGCACGCTAATCTTGATAACGGCTGAACCGATTTGGATGCATTCTTTAGTGATGTATTTAAATTAGCTTAAGGTAATATTTAGGCTTGGTTTCATTTCATTCGGTTTACAAATAAAAAAGTTACGTCGATATTTAATGTACGTACGTCGTGCACGCTAATATTAGAACCGGAGGCACCGATTTGGCTACCAATCTCATAGTTTAGCGTTATTAGTAAATTTTATGCCCATAGTGTTCTTAGAGAAAAAAGAAAATAGACACAAACAATTCCAAATAACTTTTCTTTTTCCGAATTCTACGCGAACGAAGTCGTGTTCATAGATAGTATTTTACATAGGTGTTAGAAATCCATGTACTCTCTAAATATTTGAACTTCCATGTGGGTTCGCATTTAATAAAACAGGTATATTTTTCCTGTAAAATGAAAATAGTCAATTACCATTTAAGTTTTTGACACTTGCTAGATTGATGGGTGGTATTTTCTTTTAAAAATTTATTTCCGTCTCATTTCTTACTTTTGATAGATATTTCGTTTACTATTTCTACTTTACAAATCGTTTACTTCAGATTTCAGAACTTTCTATTGTATCACTATGTAGAGTACATAACAACTCCTTGTACCCTTTGATATTATTTTGTTAAACTGTAATATACATAAAAAAACATGTATTGTGCACTTACAATTTTATCAAGGAAAAGTCTTTCATATTGATTCACTATTTGACTGAAAATTCTCCCGCTGCAAATTGCAGCACGATGGAGAAAGAGAGAAACGTGAGTAATGGCTAAGTATTCCAGTGATTTCGAGAAAGGTTATGAACGAATTCGTCATCAGGCTGAATTAAAATGACATTTTAGAACATTATACTTCACATGAATAAATCTTGCGAGCCATATTTGAGTGATTCTCATATTTCATGTCCCATCTTCAATATCGTTGGAGGACAAGGACTGAACATATCTGGGATGGTGATTTTGATTTATGAAATTTTATATTTTTGTAATATTTTTGCGTAGTGTAAGCATAAACAAGGTATTGCCTTCCGACTACAATATTAGAAAACCTATTTCGTTATTAAAATTTTAATTAATGAAAGAATATAGTAATAGCCGTTTTGATTATATTCAATCACGGTCCCAAGTTTTTAAGAGAGCAACCCAGGACAGCCATTATTACCAAAGTCAATCGGTTAATATCTACTGGCTGCAATGAAGATGAAGATATCAAATTATAAAAGCAAAAATGGAGTAACGATGCTTCAGATATCGTAACGTCGTTAAATAATTTGTAATTTCAGCAAAATTTGAATATCATTTGTAATTTTAGCGAAAATGAACATTTGTGAAAAGTAATTTTCAGAATTCACTAGGAAAATTGTATTTAATTAAAGTGTTGTTTTTGAAACACTGTTCATTAATTCATCATAACTAGTAATTCAAACTCTAAGATGGCCAGGGTCGTTATTTTTATATGTGTAATAATAGTGCGTTGTATTCTAGTGTGTAGTTAGAAACAAAAAGGATGTTATTTATGGAGATACCGCGTTCTTTTCTCAAAAAGGAATAAAAACAGAAACACTCGCGGGTCTATGAGTCACAGCAATTTTTCTTAGAAACCATTTGACGTAGAGAATTGAAAGTTGACATTGATATAGTAATGAAAATCACACAAATAGTTAAAACGAATCATATGAAGTATATCAAAAATATTCTTTTCAGATTTCCAAATGAAATTTTTTAAAAGTTTTGAAAGATCGAAGCTGCTGACTCTTGGAAATTGCTAAAATTAAAATTATATACCTAAAACACACGTAATAGAAATTTCTTCAAACTTTACCTGAATGCTATAGCGATTGCTTTAGAAAATATATATATATGTGATGAATTCACCACATTTAAACGCCTCCAAAGGACATACTAGGCAATGTATGGTACTTAAATAGTTAACAGTAATAAAAATATTCATTAATAATTTAATAGAAATATGTTCAAATGTGTATACTTCTTAATGTTACTGATAACTTTATATTTATGCACGGAAACCTTGTATAACCTAGTATATCTTCCGCTTGCACTAACTAGAATGTATTTTTTCACACTGGGCCTAAAATCGTCGGTTATGTCTGCGTATTAATAATACCCCAAAATAAAAATTAGAACATAACAAATATTGTGCTTAAGACTACATTGTAAAGGGAAAAATTTAGCAACTAATATAATCATTTGGTGTATGTTGGAAATTTCGAATATTGAAATTATAAAATAAAAATGATTAACAACAATATTAGTTGTATACCATCTATACAGATCGAATAACAATATTAGTTGTATACCACCTATACAGATATATCACAGAGATACGTGAACAAACCAAAATAATGCAGTGCACATTTGACTGATTATATTTTATCCACTTTGACACCAAACATTATTATAATTTGCAGTTACATACAAAATAAAATACATAATATATAACCTTCATTATAAATGTGGATTTTATTCACTGAGTAGATATACCCCGAGCGCGGGACAGAGGGAGTTCTATTTGAATTCTATTAATAAATAATATTTTAGTAAAATAACATACGCGTATTATATTAAATTAAGTTATACTTAAATAAATATTAATAAAGAAGATATCGTAATTCTTAAAAGGATGCTCTCTAGTTAGACAGGGAACTCGCTTGGCCGATAGCCGAAGGCGGCCGGGTTTATTCGATTTAGCGTCATCGACCCGAGCTTGACGGCTCAGTCTCGTACACTTATCAAAAAAAGTGTGCAGGTGCGCCTAAAGAAGTTTTCACTTCAAAAGTACACTCAAATCGAAATAAAGAAATAAAATTAATACTCTATTAGGATCAAAAGACCTAAATAAATTTATCCATACTGATGCCAAACTACCCAATAGACCAAATTTAAACTCAGAATTTTACACAAATTCATTTCTATTCTCGTGCCTTGCGACACCTTGATAGCTTAAGAATATTCCGCTCGGTAATATATAAACTTGATGGATCTTTTTGAAGTCGAGGAAAATGTACGAGTACTTACCTCTATTGTTATAATGACAACTGTGTGATAAAACTCACATGAGAACGCGTGAGTTGTCTCGAATGGCGCGTGACATGGAGGCGTATGTGACGCGTCACAGACGTAACTAGAGTTTAGATTTATAGCTGTACATTTTATGTTTTGAGAACTTGTAAAATTTTACTAAAGTAAACTTTGGACTATTCAATCTTTACTTTATGTACATCATAAAAATACATACAAGCGTGGCGGTGGAAGTTGCGTTCCATAGATAATAGCGATACCCGATTAAACATTATGAGACTAAATCATTGACACATAAATCAGTACCTCTTTATAGGTTGTTTCATCGTAAAGCTATGCGTGTATTAATTGTATACATGACAATGGTAATAAAACATATAAAAATTTAGTTTGTAAAAAGTATTATGGTGATAATAATGAAGATGGTATTAATCATATAACGGGGAATTGACTCAAAATAATTAAAAAATGCAGAAGGCCCTGGTTAAAAGGGTCTGTTAACTAAACTGTTAATTAAGAATTCAAAAATTGCTACAGTTATGGTATATTTACGTAATGTCGATAATATTGATGAAATATACAACAGAAATTGGTTGAAATTAGAAAAAATCTTTTTAGGAAAAACAATATGTGGTGTAATATATGATAAGTAGTTCCACACTCCCAGTGTTAGTTTCGATGTGCTTTAGTTCCAAGTAGCCAAGAACGATATCGGACAAAAGCTGTAATGCTTGAAGATGTTTCCGAGACTGTGATCCTCACTTACGGAAACCTTTTAAAAACCGATATATTCGAATGGTGTCCAAGACAATTCACTTAAAGTAATAACGAATGTTTGCACGCTTTGTTTTGGGTATTGGTAGAACTGCCGCTTTTATGAGAATAAATCCATTTCAATTAAGGATTACATTTAATATACATATAGAGTACCTTCTCAATGTAATACAGTTACTCTAAATAGGAATAGGATTATTCTGTATGAATATTGTCACGAATTTATACTAAGCGTATGTCAAGTGCAAAGAGTTGAGTGAGAAGTTCGTCGCTGAGAATCAAAAAACACCAATCGATTCCAGTGAATTCCAATGGCATGGCACTTAGAAAGCAAATATTTAGGAAAAAAATTGGTTTTTCAGAGAATTGCCATTTTTTTTTAATTAGAAAAACAGAAGCGGTTATGTTTAATTCTGCATTTATTGAAAATTATTTCAAAGTATGACCAATAATATTTAAAACGTCCTTCTATTTTATTAACTTATTAAAAATATTTAAAAACAATATTTTTACAGTCAAAATTAAGTATTCTTTAAGGACACACCACGAATCTATAATAATATTATGAAAGGATGAAATTAAGAATACTTTTAAATCAACATCTTATCTTAAACGTACATATTTATACCCCACAGATATATGAGTAGGCACGTAAATTAAATTATTGTCGTATTTGTTTCATAGAAACGTCAAAACTTTGATGAAATTGTATTATACTTCAATGAAACGATGTGGTATTTTTTTTACTTATGCTGATTATAAAATAGGATATAAAACCAAACAATGCAACCTAAATTTGCAACACGTTTTTTTGTTGATATCTACCATTTTAATTAAGGGTTATTAATATAAGAAAAATGGATCTCGGGTCTGCCGTTTTTTTACCCAATCGAGTTCTCATATATTCAGTTAGTGCTAATATAATATCATCTTATGTCAATTTAATTTCTTTTTCAAACTGTATTAATTAAAATAATATCCTTTATCTTAGCTCAAAACTTGTTTTGCAGCCACCTATGTATTTAGATGTTATGTAAATAAAAATACTCATAATATCTGAACGTGGACACCTAAAATTATTAAACAATTTTTTTGAGACCCTTAACATTTTGGAACCATTCCCCAAACTACATATGGATATTAAATCTTATTTTAATACTTATTTATTACTCATTAAGATATTCCCCATGAATAATACTGAAGTATACGCGGGATATATATATATATATACATATACACACACACATATATATATGTATATATATATATATATACATATATATATATATATATATACATATATATATATATATATATATATATATATATATATATATATATATATATATATATGGACGTCTTATTTATGTGCTACATTTCGCGTTTCTACGTCAAGCTGTTTCTGAGAAAAACGACTGTGTCACACAAACAGGCTGAAGCGAGAGCGATATTCCGTTTTTTTTCTTTCTGAGGCCAAGAGAGTAAAATGTGCTTTTAATGCTAAATATTAATATGAGCTTCTCGTGCAGCTTGATTGATCGTCTGTCGATTTAAAGCATAAAGAACTTTATTTACATGTCACATTTTACAGATGTGTTATTTTTCCTTTCCGACAACCAGATGTTAGATAAATTATAAAAAAATTTCGTTACAAGTTTTTCATAATTTAAATGAATATTGCAATATGGCTTAACATAAATATGCATAGAGTTGACTTTTTCTTTCTTTCAATTAATGTGAGTTAACATTGACCGAGGGGTTTGCCCGAGAAGCGACGTGCTGAAGTCGTTAAGAGAAATATGGCTCGCTGTCAGATAATGAGAGTTCTCTTCGAAGTGATGGTGTAAGGATGAGAAACGAGTTTCCATTTTGATTAATGATGTTGTTTGTTTTGATATTAAGTTAGCATTTAGGTCAAAAATTAATTACTCAACAATGAATTGTTGCGTTTAGAATTATTTAATTTTACATTGTTCACCGCATTTCTGAATTGACCGCGTTGTACTTATGACTACGATAGTTTTGTGTAATCAAAATAAATTCATTAAGCAATAAAATTAAGTTTTATTATTAAATATAAACAAGCTGTGTTCTTACGTTCAGTACTGCATTTAAATATATAATATATCTGCTGCGTGATTTCGTAATCTATCCTTTTATGTGTACATTTGTTTATAAATTCCGATAAGATATGAAATCTATATATGTTAAACTATTTTCTGTAATGTTCTTTCATTAGGAGTAAATTTCCATTTCGATTTTCAATAAGGCAATAAAAATATACTCCAAATGATGAATTTTATTAAAGCTTCTATTACAGATTGACTGATTATCTAACAATTTAGTGCATAAAGGAATTTAATAATACACCATGTTTTACATATGTATTATTTTTGAGTATTCAGGCTATACTTTGTAATTGAATTCATCGCACGTTTGTATTTATTTGTGGGAAAAATAAACATTTAATAAATGATTAAAATTTTGATTTCATTTTTCCCATAATTTAAATGTGGTTTAGTTTAAAATATGGTTTAACTTAAAACATGCACCGAAATTATTTTTATTTATTAAGCGCATATATATAGTATCTAACACCTACTTCCTTCTTTCAAGTTAATACTAACTGTGGAGTTTGTAAAGGACGCGACGCACAGAAAAGTAATGTAAAATTCGTATCGTTAAGAGAAAGATGGGTCGCCGTCAGTTAATGGGGGTTCTCTTCGAAGCGATGGCGTGAGGATGATGTTTTAATTTTGATTGACGATTTTGCATTTCTTTGATGTTAAATTGTCGTTTCAATGAATACATGGGTATGATTTGTTGTGTTTTTAGTATTATCTATGAAATATGATTTTTTCTGTTCACCGCATCGATTCTGTTCACCGCAACAAAATTATCACAGCGATAAGCAATCGCTATAATAATTTTGTTTAACGTATTGCCTTATTACAATTGCAATTATTTTTTATATTTATTGAACCTAAATATTCTCATATAGAAATGTAGGCCATACTATTTTATTATTTCATATTGAGCGGCCACCTGATTTAGTAAATTACTTTAGTAGTTTTTCGATAGATTAATAGTGGTAATTACATAAATATTAGTTTATACCCAATATTGTAAAATGGTGATGATAACGATGAAATAGGCTACTTGGGCTTATCTGAATTCAAAAATAGTATGTTTGTTCGTTAGCTGGAATATGACGTAATAACTACTGAGTCGATTTGAATAGAAATTTGCATGAAATAATCAAAAACGTTTGAATTACAATTTAGGCTACTTTTGAATAAATAAATACTTTGTTTATTTGTTATCAAAGAACTACGAATTTCTCCGAATAGTCCGAATTAAACTAAACTTTCACCGAAATAATGGTTAAGGTACATATTAAAATGTAAAATATTTTTTTACCAAATCTTCCCCAAGAAACTCAATAAGTAGCACCAAGCCTAAGCGCGTGGTTTTGCAAGCGATGAATAGAAATTCTCGAAACAATTGCAGAGATTATAATTAAAGTTTAAGCAGCTATATACAATACTTTTTTTGGCTGAAGGAAATCTTTGAGTTGAAAACATAATCACTGGAGGAAAATATCGCCTTACAAATAAAAATTGTACGTTGTTGAAGCTGCAAAAAAATTTAGTAGTTGCCTAAGTTGATAGTTTAAATGTCTCATATTTTCTAGTAATTTGATGATATATAATATTAATATAATTTGAAAAAGTCCAATGTACCTAACATTATGCTAAAACTTAAATTATGGGTGGAGGTCTATGTAAATTGGTCGGTTTTCCTAACCGATGTTAACAGAGAAAAGTGTTTTCTTTCTGTCCAATTTTTGCTATTGGCAGGAGCATACACCAAAAGTAAAGGATATCGCCAGAACTTTCTCTAAATTTAAATTAGTAAATTATTACCAAGAGTTAAAGGAAAATAAATAACCTGTCAAGCACGAGCAGAACTCGCACTACGAGGGTTTCGTACATATTATGCACTTGTACAAATTTAAGGGTGCATAATGTTTCAATTATCTTATTTACAAATATTAATTTTTCACAACGTTAACATATTGCCCATTACATCTTTCACAGATATAAAAACGTTGTGCTTATTTGAAAAATATAAGACCTAGAATGGTTATAATACTCATAAAATTTTCTCGTTAGATTTTACCAAACCTATTTGTTTACAATTATTGGCTCCGCACTTTTGCAAACAAAGGAGTGTCGGAGGAGGTACAGTTTTATTTTTTTTATTCTTCATAATGAGTCCTTTGAAACGGAAGGCCCACATGATTTATCAAATAAGAACAAAATTAAGATCTTTAAATTACCCCTGCTTTAATTCTTATGTTATATATATATATATATATATATATATATATATATATATATATATATATATATATATATTTAAAATATTTCAGTGTTGCAGGGGTAGTGAGAAAATCAGCTGCGAATGTAGAAAAACATGAATGTACTCCCTATTAGACCTTTCATAGGCTTAAAATATTGCCCGTATTTAAAAAAATTACGACATCCCGAGTCAGTATCGTAGTTCTCCTAAAACCTTTGTGTTAGCATCTAAAACCCATATGTTTTTCCTAATTTTCGACTAAGCAGTTTTAAAAATATGGAACACATTTTTTATATTTTTTTCAATATGGGATATATTACACGCAAAAATTATGAAAAAATATTTTTGAAATATTTATAGCAATATCTTTTAAACGGTCCTCCACACTTACCTTGAAAAATTTACTAATTCTATAATTGGTTTCTGAGAAACCACTGTGTCAGACGAACTGATTATCATTTAAGTCGAAGTGAATATAATTTAGAATCAAAAGGTACTCTATGTTCGTTGTGATAATTGTAAGATTAAACATATTTAAATAATTTTTGTTTGGGAAATATATAATAATATCAACTATTAACTAATTAGATTGGAAATTCTCACCAATGAATTTATTTTATAGGAAAAAAGGGTGCGTGTACTTATGTACGCGCGTGAGAAGTTATACTTCTTTGGCATCATTGAAAAATAGTTTTTAATTGTTAAATTTATTTATTTACTTTTAAAATATTGAGTAACCAATAATAAATATTTAACATTAATAATTTTATAATATTTAGTATTAATTATGTTAAATAATAATATTTTAATTTATATCAATAGATAATACATACGGATAGATAACCTCAATTATATTGGAGCACTTGAAAAAGTCTATAAACACAATTTTTTCACTGATATTTACGAATAATAAATATATTAACCAAAATATTGAATTTAAGTCACTACTGAATATAATTTATCAACACATATATAAATCGCACTTACATGAAACTAAAACACGAGTGTGAATGTAGACACTAGAAACATGTGGATAATAAATACTATGAATATGAAAACAGTGAACAGAGGCGACGATGGTGCCAACTTGCGCGACGCGCGAAGTTTTATTTCTATTTTGTTGGTAGCTTTTGTTTCGAGACTGCAACCGCTACAACTTCATACTGTAACTTTTGTGTGACGAATCTTAAAATTTCACTCTCATCATTTTTTCATAACGCGCCTAAAGAAGTATAACTTCAAATATGTTAAAAACAAATATCATAGAAAAGATAATAGTCAACTGAAATACTAAATTTTGTAATTATTACTCTTGAAAATTCAGACTAATCAAGAATTTCTGTTGATTCTACACGTTTAAAAGATAAATAAAATAGAGATATCACCTAAAAAGTATTGAAGTTATTCATTACAGATTATGGCATAGGCATTAAAACATTTAAGAATATCTCATTCCTTTTGTATAAATTGGACCTAAAACGGAAGTGTGTTGTGAAATAGTTTGGTACCATTATATACCTTAGAAACAAATACTTCTAAGTAAATTTATGAAATATTTATTTATTTATCAACTTTTATGCATAATACATATGGCGGACATACATATGGGCACTTTTATGCATAATACACACATTACTACATGACCAATCTATTCCAGTCAACAATAAAAATTGATAATGTTGAAGTTTAGTCGGTAGACTGTAAGAAACTTGACAATGAAAATCATCTACAGGAAAAAAAAATTAAAAAATACAGAAGTATTAATAATACAAACTATTGACATGATTAGGCATGGGACAGACAGGAAAGGACAAGGGCACAAATGAAATGTTTTCAGAAGAGGCAGTACTTTTTCCCCCGATCTTTGAAAATATTTAGCGACGTTATTTCCCTGGTTTAGGTTATTCCAAATTTTTGTTGCTTGGACAGAGGTAGAGATATGTTTAGGAATAAGTAGAGTGAGTGAACTTCCAAATCGTAGCCCAAGGCCGTGAGCAGATAAATCTTTAAATTTGTCAGTAAGATAAATTGGGCTCTGAGAATTTTTTAATTTATTATAAAGTATTGTATGTGAAGTTGGCGTCGATCACGGATCTTCAGCCATTTGAGACGTGACCTGTATTCAAAAATTATGATCACCTTTTCTGAGGCAGAAAATGTGCCGGATGCATAAATTTTGAAGACGTTCCAACTTGTACAAATATTCTTCATTAAAATCATGATACGTTCCAACTTGTACAAATATTCTTCATTAAAATATGCACACATCTCCTCAATCAATTAGCGGTAAGAGGAGAAGTGGTAAAGGTAGATTTTCGTTTTAGATGGTAGAAAATTTAGAAGACGTTGCAAAGAGTGTATCCTGTTAAAAACACGACGATTAATATCATTCACTTGAAGGCGTCAACTAATATTTTGATCGATCCAGGTTTTTAACAGTCGACGTATATGGTAATATTGTACTATTTAGAACTAATTTCGGTAAACAAGGTAGGTTTACTTAGTATTCAGTTTCGACTTTTGTAAGTTAATAGGTTCCTATATATGACTTGGGTACATTGATACGCTTATTGCACGTTAATAAGAATTAATGTGTACGTTAATATGTATAAATATAATGACGGTGGTTGCAGTGACCCTATATGACGTCTTGGCATACATATATTTTGCTCATTAAATTAAATACGCAACTTGTTGACTTCTGAGGGCAGCTGCCCTTTCCAGTTACTCTTGTATCAAATAAATTAATGGTTTATAAAACTAAAAAGAAAACACGCTTTCATAAATATTCTCTGCAAAGACTTTAATATAAGCCATTTTTGTTTTTGAGTATAATATTTGGTGCAAAAGCGTACAGCGCTTTGTCTTGAAATTTAACTAAAATGTTAAGTATTTCCATTCATATAATATTAATTTGAAAAGTAATTTTTGTTTTTGAGAAAAAAAACGTTTATTAAGCAAATAATGATATAAGAATTAGCAGCCTAAACACGGTCATGATATGTTGTTCCGTTTATCTAGTTCAGTGCCTAACTTCCAGTCCTCTTTAATTGAATCAATCCGATGGCACCCTTTTTTTGTATTGACATCAAAACTTCACATAACTACCAATTTTTATGATTATACGACAATTAGAAAAGCAGGAAATTTAGTTTCGTAAATTCCTTTACTTAGTTACAGAACGACTTAATAAACGCATATTAATATTATTTTTTCGTTATTAAAATAAATTTCCAAAATTCTTTTCTTTTTATTAAATATCAAAATTTATAATACAACGTAAATTTGGAAAGTAATGGTTATATTCACATATTAATTGCTTAAAATATATAATGCTTGATGACGCAAAGAAAATTTATTTTACTTTTGCCCTATTTTACTTGACATGTTTTTAAATATATATATATAGTATTAAATTATCAAAATATACTAACCAAAACTGTGTAAAGAATCCAGCGTAATTAATTTTAACTGTTTGAACATCAATTAAACTGTCAATACTTATCATTGTACTTGAGTGATTCTATTTATAATATTCGTTGGAAAAATATGTTCATGGTAAATAACTGAGATAATTGTATATGTAGTAGTCAATATGAAAACTCAAGAATAAATGATTTTCCATACTGGTAGTATACATTGCATTAGATATATATTTTTTTGTTTTAATTTTAATTTTAACTAATGACATAACTTTAATTAAATTTATAATATTTCGTTATAATTCAATCCATGACGTTACATTCTAACCAAAGTGACGCTGTCTGTGAATAAATTAATCCTGTAACAACTATCTGTTAGCAAATGTTTGCTGTATGAGTATTGAAGAAAACATTTCTTCAGACACATGATGTTCTTACCACAAATTAATAGTTTAATAACTTCCTTTTTAAATTTTTATTTATAAAAGATTTCTCTGATATAAGTTTTCATATTGTCTGAATTCTATCCACGGAAGAAAATATGTTTAGCCAAATACGAGTAGAAGATTATTGGAAAATTATTTTGTAACAAAGTTATTATACATACAGTAATTATAAATCAGAACAATAAATCCATAATATTTTCATATTTATATTGTGTAATATAATATATTTCACACATATGTGAATATTTTAATGAGCTTACTCATTAGAATATGTGTATATTTTATATTGGGATTTCTATTGATGCGTAAATATGTTATATAAAATATCAAGACGGTCTTTTATCATAATCTTGATTTGTGAAATGATAAGATGAACGGAAGAAAATCATTTCAACGTATTTAACACCTAATTCGGTAAATGTCTTTCATCCAGTGCAAGAAATTAGAATTTAATTTTTTTTATCTGTTAATAAAAATCATATTATTTATGATATTTGTTGGATTATAACTGAATGTTAAGTTATAGTAATTCAGATCTTGGCATAGGAAGTACTCGGTTAAAACAGGCTTTAACCGATTTTAACAAGAGTTAATTTAAAAGTAAATCTATATTAATTTAGTCTTCTTTCTGCATTTAGGCATCATGTATTAACCTTATTCACCTTATTTTATCTTTTATTATTTAGGTTCATCTCTAATCACTGTAAATGATCATTAATTGACGCGTATAGATTTAATTGATGGTGGTTGTGTAGTGGCCATCATATTTTTCGATACTTACTAGATGTAATTCTTAAAATCCCCATTATTAAATAAAACTAGTGTTAGGTTAATAGTGATATCCATATAAGAAAAAGGTTCACGGATTCCTGAACGTTTTCCCAGTAATCTTGTAAAAGGGTTAGACTTTATTATTGAGAGTGAAAAAAACTTTCTAAGTATTAAAGTAATTGAATTAAAAGTATATATGGAACACTATTCCTTTTTTTTATTTATATAGTGGGTAAGTAAAAATATTAAATATTTATTAATATTTTTTATATTTCTATTTCCATTAATTATCGAGATAAATAGAATTGAATTTTTATTGTTATTAATCGCTTGTCATATTTTACAGGTCTCGTTAAATTTCACTGCAATTAATTTAAACTTTTTATTTTATTGGTACAAGTAAGCGTCAAGTGCCATTAGGGAGATAAATTACACAATGATTATAATTATATATTTCCATTGCGTGATAACACCTGTATAATCAGATGCAGAAGTTTAGAATAATATGATAAAAAATGAACAAAAGCACCTTGTGTACGTTTCGTATCAAAAGGTACGCTACAAAACCCTTATATAATAATTTGTTGTCCGTGCGTTCGTCCGTTTATCAAAGATCCTTTTCTCAGGACCGGCTTGAGATATCAAGTTGACATTGATATTGTGTATTGAGGTTTATGGCCTTTGTGTTGCCGTAAAATTGCATGTTTTATTTGGTATATACAACAAATAGATATAGTGATTCAAATCGATTTGTTTTGTTAGTTAAACCGTCATTAGAACCAATAAATTACTTCCAGGCTACAATGTAAATGAAAATCGGCATAATAAGAGGATTTATAGCACACGTTAAGAGAGAAATCCAAAAATAAATGATTTATGATTCCACGTTATAGATTTTATTGAAATGTGCTCCTGTGGAAGGTACAGTAAGTATATATTAGGTTTTTCAATATTCACAGTCGATTTTCCCCATAACTCTTATATGAGTCTTATATAAAAAGGATTTAATTTTTTTAAAATTGTGTATATAACATAGATTATCTTTTGAAAAGGTTTGTTAGAATGATTTTTTTTTCCTAATTTTAAACTACATATTTAAAAAGATATGTATATTTCCAATACTGAAAGATTTACGTCTAAAACTTGTTGTCAAGGAAATAGGGGTCTTAACTATAAAACTTGAAGTAGTTCTCACAATTTCTGGAGAGAAAATTGTCTGAAGTACCCATGGTGACATAAATTTTGATAAAGTATGGCAAAGGAAATCTAACGTTGAATATGGTTGTTGACTCTTCTGAAAATTCAAAAATTGATTGAAAAATAAACCAGTTGTAGGCTTCTAAATTTAAAGATACGGATAGAGTTGGGTATATCCCTGTCCCTTTTCCTCTCGTAGAATATAATGTGCAATATTAAAAATGACCTCACAACACAGTATTGCCGTCTTTCTCTAAAGGTTAAATTTAAACTTTTATGACTTGGTCAATTTTTAAGATTCTTAAAAGATTTGTTCACTCTTCATCAGCTTGTACCTTGAAATTATAATTAATAAAATAAAAAAATAATTAGTCTAATACCAAATTATATAGAGTAGAGGGAATGTTATACAAGGAAATACAAAACCAATATGGACTGGTTACTTTATGTGAATGAACGAACATTTCTTGCCAAACTAGAGAGAACTCAATTAAAACACGGACCTTGTTTAAAGTGAGCTGTTTGTCTTAAAAACACCTTCATACCACAAAAATAAAAATAACAATTGAAAGCAATGGTTAATTTAAGTTGCTTGGAAATAAGGTATTTTAGAAACTTTTGAACTTAGGCCAACGTCGCCCTTGTACTACAAAGCTGGAAAGGAAGATAAGTACGGAATCTGCAAGTATTGGTGCTTGTAAGTACTGACCTCGCGAGTATTAATACTTGTGGGTCATTAATTCTATTACGCAAAAGTTAAATTATATTGTTTTACCCTGAACTCGAACCTGTATCCACGAAATTACTTTCGTCAATTTAATACATCACTCCATGGCTATTACGTTTTATCGATATTGAAAGCAACCCTAGGTCCGGTTTAAGCAACCTTGGATCAATTAGACGGAGCCCTTAGTCCTCTTTTAAATTTGTTACTTTAAAATTACCCAGCGACTGATTAAAAATCGATGAAAGCCCATCAGACTACAAATTGGTCCAATAATCGTATCCTTGGGGGAATTCGCTCGATTAAAAATTTATTTTCTTTTCGATGACGATAATCGATTTGGCTTTGTCCACAGTGGGGTTAATCGTTTTATGATGCTTTTATAAAAGTTTTCTTTTTTATTTCCACCCCTTCAAAGTTAATCGATTATGTAAAGTACACGACTACTTCTTGTATATTTATAAATGAGATTGTGTTTTCTTTTAAATTTAACCATTTTTCGGTCTATTATCCGGGCAACGCGCAAGGTTATGAATAAAATTTATATGATCGCTCATTTTTTATTATTTGTCTGTTATTGGATTGTAGGCCATAGATTCATAGTGTTTGATTTTGTTAAACCACGGACATTAGATAAGAAGATCTGACGTATTAAAAAATTTGCGAAAAATATTTTATAATTCACAGTAAAAGTTTGAAAAAAATGAGCATTAATAGAGATGTGAAATTAAAAGTATAAATACATATATATATATATATATATATATATATATATATATATATAAATATATATATATATATATATATATATATATAAATATTAATACTATTTTTATTTTTTATGTGTTAGTTGTTTCTTATTTTCAAAACCGGCTATTAAAGATTTTTATATAAACAAATATATGAAATATCGCCTAAGTTTCTTAGGCGAATTTTTAAAATATTAATTTTTAGATCTAAAAATGGAATGCCAGTAGCAAATTCTTCTCATGGGATGAATTATTAAAAAGATGACTATTTTTATTAAATTTAATATTTCATGACAAATTGAATATCGGTTATTCTGATTTTGGCGGCATCTATTCCAATCATCTTTATCGATTTTTTACCATTTCTTAAGTTTTATAATTTAGAAATATTTGCTTAACATTTATTAAGTTATTTGTGTTATGTAAAAAGATGTTCTCTAAAACATTTATTAAATATTATTTTATGTATATCATATTTTGTATTGATTCGCAATAATTTTTATGTTCGGATTTGCAAGAAAGGTTTTTTTATTTCTAAATTTGTTGGAAATTAGTAATCGAATATTATACTTATTGGCCATTGATTACAAAAGAAATAAATAAGTTAGCATTTAATATGGAAATGTCATGTGGGCATTTTACGGAAAAAAATTGAATGGATTATAAAAAATAATTTAAAGTTTAAGTAGTTAACTTTAGTTAAATAGGAAAGCTCGTTAGTTTCAGTTATTATGTAACCAAATATAATATTTTGAAAGAAAATGAAAAATGCCAGTAGTTAGAGTGTGATGTTATTAACTAGATTGGTTATTCTGCCATTTGCATTCACCATATTTAATATTTTTTTAATTATCAACAACTTCTCTTTAGTTGTTTATACTAGTATATTTCAGTTTTTTTCAATTATTTCTATATTAACTTTTAAAACGTGTATTCAGTTTCAGTGTAAGTTAAAAGTTGGTTTTCTGGCATATCGGGAAAGAATAGCAATAATTTCTTATCTCTCTATTGCTTTATTCTTCGCATCATTCATTTGCTGAAGCGTATTCTGAAAAATGTTCACCGCGCATAAGTTCAATGTTGTGATAGTTTTAGTTAATATTCAATAATCTAGACATAACGGTATATCTCAGTCGTCGGGGCTTCCCCAGGAAGCTCTGTAAAAATTTGACCCCTTTTATCTTGTTAAATTTTATTGCTAAATTTTTAACAGGCATCTTGATCCTCTTTACAGTATTTTTGATGAGATGCTTGAGACTTTCGTCATTTGCACTGATTATGTAATTAAATTTTTTAAACCTTCATTAAAAAATCATAATTTGTCGCAATATATAAATGCATTTTCTCATTGTTAACAGCTATAATACTTTTATTCCATTATTTTGTGTAGAAAATTTACATTTATTTCTAATTTCTGTATTGCCGATGCTAATATGTATTAGCCAATGTTAATGTGCAATGCTCGAGCTATATATATATATATATATATATATGTATTTATAATATATACATATATATATATATATATATATATGTATATATAACTAATAATATAAACTTCAAAAGGAATCGAAATTACTCTTTTATATTTGTATTGGTTCGAGTGAAGTAATAAAAATTTAAATATATTTATTCTGAATTCTGTTTCAACGCTGGGAATGTAGCAAATAGAGGAAAAAAAGCTTTTTAAAATGATTTGAATTTGCTTTACAAGCATTTGGTGCGCATACCAAGGCGCGTCATTTCAATTAAACTAAAATAAAATTGCATTTTGTGTATTTTAGTTCTAAGATGATATTTCAAGGAATTTACTTACAGTTGTAACCACCGCTAATTTGAACATTTTGAATGAATTCGGTCTATCTGCCAACGTAACCTATATTTTGATCTAAAGTATTTTCGTCCAATTTTCATCCATGTAATGTGACTTCCAGATCGTCAACGTATATATATATATATATATATATATATATATATATATAAATATATATATATAAATATATATATAAATATATATATATATATATATATATATATATATATATATATGTATGTTTGTATATACGTATATAAAGTTTGTAACATTCGAGGTGACCTTCGACTTGGTATCTAAGGACAATGATCAGCAAAGATACACGTTTTGAGATATAAAATTCAAGATCTCTACATTGGATGCGTTTCTATAAAATCCATCTGGAAGAATGTGGATGTGGGATATACGGGGGAAATAAATTTTTAGCATCACGTCCATTTCGTTTTATTTTATTGTTTAATTTCACATTTTTACGTGAATTTACATAATACTTGCCTGTTTATGAAAGTTTCTAAATGTCGACCAGTTTTTGACACGTAAAATTTAAAGTATAAGCTTACTTTGGAGTCGTTTCATTGATCGTAGCGCTATTGTTTGCTACTCTACAGTATTACTCTCCTTTCTCTTCATTCTTCCGTTCAGATGCGTTTCATGGCGCGTAGCATAATCATTCAACTTACACCATATCCTTCCATCCCAGCGTACGTGATATCACATCCGTTTCGACAAGCATTATGTTTCATTAATATAATTTTTTCCGGTAAAACCTTAGCTTAGAAGTTTCACTTCACAAGTAAGTTTCACTTCACTTCTTAATTAATACTAATAGTAATGAACAATCGGGGCAACACTGAAAAATTTAGGTTGTGTATATACTTTTAAATATGAAAACTGGGATACAGCCGTAGAACTTAAACTTTATTACATAATTCCGATTCTTATTAAGGGGAATATGGTAAAATAAAAAAAAGGTTAATTTTGAAAACGTATTAAGCCAAATAAAAATTAAATTATGATAATTGACACTATTCTTGTTAGTAACTATGGGGACGCTTTTCGTTTCGGATAGCGACAATAATGACAAATATTATTCTTGTTAGCTGCAGTTAGACCAGGCGCCAAATTTACATTTACGGTGAAATTGCGAAACAAATTAGATTGAAAACATTCTTTTATACAATAAATTCTTAAGGGGATATTAAGAAATTATGAATATTTACCCGCCCAATGAGAACTTTTTCCATTCATTTGAATATTGATTGTAAAGACATTAATTATGATTTGTGAATCAGATCTAACCTTTATTAGGTTTATTTATTTTACTAGAAAAAAACCTGTTTATCATTTCAGGTACAGGAGAAAAAGAAATTTTAATATCAAAATTATAGTCTGGCGGTTGACCAATAAACATATTTCAACCAGACGAAAAATATATATAGATCCTTTCTTGTAGGTACATACGAGTTTACCTTCCATTTAGTATTGAACATTTTTTCCTGTGAAATCGTAAAAACCTATTTTGGTTTTATACTCCTTCATCCTATTAGAAAACTGCCTGCTAGCAGAAAACAATACTTATTGGAGGAGGAAAACTTCAGAGTTCATTGATGACAAAATAAGAAATTTATGAAAACACTTGGGTTTGAACTAATTCCACAAGTATATATTTAGTGACAACTGAATTACGTAAGAAAATTATTTTATCCATTCACACTCTAGTTTTTTTACTGAAATTTAATTATTTTCAATGCATGGCGAGATCTACAGATCAATAAAAATAAATCTCTAGTCTCAAATTGTTAACAAATGAAGTGTCTTTAGATTCGTCTTAATCCAGAGAGTATCCCAGCTTTTTTGCTTTTGCTTTCCAAAAATAAAATATTACAATTTAATAACTTAAACAGAAAAATAATCTGGAAAGTTGACCTGCAAAGAGGCTGAAAAGCTGACTCAAAATCGTAAACAGGCGAACGGTGAAATATGCTTCTCTAATAAATTAGTTGGTATAAATTTTCGCATAAAATTTGTGATATTATAACTACGAGTATAATGTATGAATTTTTTAGAATAAATATTACAAGTCTAGTTTTGTGGCGTAACATAACCAGAAATAACTGTTTGGCACATTGCGAGAAGTAGTTTCGATTCCCAGTCGCTAATAGAGTGGAAGTAGAGTGGAATTTAAAATCGCGTTAGGTACGCGAGATAATTCTATGAATAGAGACGGACAGCAGTGTTTCTGGCGCGAGAAGCTATGCAATGCGATTGCTAAGCCGTCTTAATAGCGTATCGACTTAGGGTATTACCTTCAGTGATTACCACACTGAAGTAGGCTATGTCCAGCAGTGGACTGAGGGAACCTATTGATTTTATATGTACCGCTTTACTATTCTTGGAAATGTAAATTATCGGAAAAATAGGCGAAGGTATAATTATCATGCACGCTTGTGGACAATGAAGTACATACGTATCGGCGATTAAATACATAATAATTTGAGTTAACAAAATTTAATTAAAAAAATATGAATATTTTTTTTAAGTCAAACAAAAAAATATATGACTACGATATTAAACTAAAAGCACACCTTTTTTTGGATTCCGTTCCACAGAATAAAAAAAGAACAAAATCCTTACACTACTTTGTTGTCCGTCCATTTGTCTCTTAAGGCTATTTTTCTCAGAAACTACTTGAGATATGAAATTGAAACAATTTCATATTTTGAGATCCATGGCCTAGATTTTAACTATTTAGTGCACGCAACATAAATATATAGCTCCGTAAAGTATAATCTTTTGTTATCTATACCGTCATCAAAATTCTGTTTGGCACTTCCGGTTGATCGACAATGTTGAAAGTCGGCATAATGGAAAAATTGGCAAAAATCAATGATTTTTAAATCTAAATTTGGATAATTTTGGATTCCTAAATTTGGATCTATAAAAATGTACTAGGCAAAGTGGTTTAATAGAAAATGTATGTACAATTAAAAGTAAATAAATGACTAAATATTTACAGAACCATCGTAAAACTCTGCGAGCGTTGGTACCTTTTTTTTTGAATTTGTCAACGTGTGCCATATTATAATCAAAGGAAAGTTGAAAAAATCTGGTACCTATTCTTTATACTTACAGACTTTTCTCTTAATGACGGAACTAACAAAATTTAAATAATAAAGTAAAAGTTCCATTTTTCCATTTTTAAATATTTTTGAATATTATTGGAATAATTGTTTCACGTAATAAAAATGATTACAAGTAACCTTGATAATTTGTGTATAATTTCTGTCGTGTTCTTGATAACTTGTGTATTTTTTTAATCGCATATTAATTATACATTTTTTTTATTTCAAAGTAGTTATTTAGTTGAGATTTGAAAAAAAACAAAGATATTAAAAAAAAACCTAATATATACAAAAAATAAGAAGTGAGTAATGCAAGACTAATGTTGAAACACATGTGTGTTGATAATATATTAATAATAGATTGACTATTAATACTTAGAATATCTGTGACTATTAGTGAGAAATTAGTCAAATCTTGATTAAATATAAGAGACCGGCATTTATATAGAGTAGAAACATTCCGTCTGATTCTCGTTTATCGCTTAAAATATTTTTAGTGGCAACAAACGAACACAACCTTTTAAATAAAACAAAGTAATTTACAAACAATAATATACTTTTTTATGGTTTTTACGATTTATTACTGACTAAATAATTTAGGAAAAAAACTTTGGGAAAAAATAGGGCAAATTAACCAAAAAGCAATTTGTGTTTTATCAATTGTCCTTTTTTAAATAAGCTGGATATCAAATGGTGTGTTGTCGGACACATATTTCTTGTTAGAGACACATTTAAAATAATCAAATTCGAAGGAGATGGATTGTATCCGTTAGGAAAATTTACATCATATCATGTCATAAATATTGATATGATTTCATTTCATTTCATAACAATCATAACTTTCCAATAAGAGTTTTCCAATATCACAAGGGTCTGTCAGGTCTCGCATCCCACTATTTCCGCGGCCCCTTTTTCTGCCTCTCTTCTGAGCTACCTATATTATATGCTATTACTTCTATGTAAAGATATATAATGGCTGGTGAATAATATCGGAAATACTTTTGTCATTGAGTCACATATTTTACCAGACTTATCACTAATATAATTTTTGAAATTTGATGTTCAGTTTTAGTTTTTTATAATGGTCACTTTTTCTACTTCGTTAAAAATGTAATCATTCAATTTCATCAAGACTTTACCTTAATAACTGCTTTACTAAAGGAATCAATATTTAGCACGTTTTCACAGATATTTTAGAGAAGTGAAATAATATGGCTAAAACAATATATTAGCATTATTACTTATCTGATCAATTAATTACCTGATCGATTTGTGAAATACACACACATATTTTTGATTAATGAAAATAACAATTGTGTCAAAATATAAGCATCAACATATTTACATACTTTATACACTGTTTTCACTAAACTAATTGATATAAAATGGTTTTTCTTGAATATTTGTTTGTTTACTCGTGGTTTTTCCGCGATTTTATATTTTGTTGGATATTTGAGCGCCGTAGTGTATTACATGTACATTCTTCTTTTACCACTTACTTTTTTATATTTATCTTTTAGTTTGGAACACCTGTCAACTTTTATCAGGATTGTCTAAATTAAGAAGTGATCTGTTACAGTTTGCGAAACAAATTTTGACGAGAATAACTTAAAAAAATAAAATAATTGAGGGTGCAAAAACAATTATTGGATATATTTTTAATTTCAAAATTGTAAGTTCCTTCAAAATTTATAAACGTTATTATGACATGAAACTTTATGAGGTTATCATAAGATACATCTTAAATATCCATATCCTTCTCATCGATACTTAATAATGAAATCCTTTTCTTATTCTACAATTTAAAATTGTCTGATTGAAATTTAAATCAGGAACTGGTTTTAATAAGTGTATTTAAACCTAAATTTCTAAACAAAATAATTAATATATTCACTCTCATTACATTTTTCTAGCACTATTGCTACTGTGTCCTTTCCGATTATTGCTATTTTAATCCTCGATCAAATTTAAAGGGAAAAATAATAATTTTTTTCCAAGTTTTTTATAAGCCGCGTTCCTTATTCGTAATACAGCAAATATATTTTATCACGATATACTCAAATACTCTACATATAAAAAAAAAATCACCGAAAATTTCCAAAAATGTTGGGTTATTTCAATAGAATTAAAAGAATGTTATTTCAAAATTTTACATTTAACATTTTTTAAAAGTGCTTGATAATTTTTTTATCTACTGTTTCTGATTATTTTATTTATTTATCTGTAACGCAAATTGAGGAAAACAAAGAATATAGCAATTAATAATATTTTTATAATGAGAAAAAAACTGTACGGGACAAACAAATATTTTACATAAAATCCTTTCATCGCACTTAAAATTACTAGTTGAATTTGCGTCCTTTGATTTCCTTTTATTTGAATAAATGTGCAAACATATATATAACAGAGTTCGTTTCTGTCAAGCAAAAAACTGATTTTTAATTTTTAACTGCTTATGACTCGCGAAAAAATGGCATAATAAGAGTTATCCAAATCATAACCCGAAACGATTAATAATTATAAGTAAATGTCATTCTTCGTTATTAAGCGTGGAGATCGAATTGATTCAAATGTTGTAAGTAGTTTGTATTATGTGTAGATTGAACCTAACCTAAACAGTATAAAAATTCTATGCAACAAAGTTATATAACATTAATTTTCATAATATTATAAACATCATTAACATTATTATTCGTTATAACAGCAAATATTTTTAATTTCCGGCTGTTATCTGTGACGCAGTTCTCGTAAATCTCTTTATGATCGAATTTGATATTTAGTATATGGATTTTGCAAATTTAAAAGCCGTGTTATGAAAATATAATATGTTTTTATAATGATGTAAACAATTGGAAATTTTCATTAAACCCATATCTCTCATGACTCTACCTTTGGGTAGGAGCAGCTAGCAATGTGCATCCCCTCATAGAGTATGTAGTGTCATATAAAGTCTTATATTTAATTGTAGCGACTCTGTACATGGTGTAGAGTTCATAAAACATAATTAAAAAGCACGTCTTTATTTCTTTATTCATATCTTGTACTTCATAAAAAATTACAATGGAAAGTTTAATTTTTTCTATAGTGTTTACTCTACTTACGAATTCTTTTCATTTGATATACATACCGGCAAGTGTTCAAACTTAAAATATACGCAACTTTGAACATTCGCCATATTAAATTTATGATAACGTCATAATATACTACTGATATTTTTCCATACATCAATTTATCTTTTGACTGAATTTCATTAAAATTGATTTTTGGCTATTTTACCATAACAAACTGTGAAATCAAACGGATAGAAATACAAACATACCTTCACATTTATAATATTCGCATAGATTAGGTTTAATTTTTAAATATAAATTAGAGAATAAAATAATTACATCACATCACGTAAACTTGTCAACTTCGTACTTTGTAAACGCCAAACTTGATACAATCTTTACAGGTGGAAAAACGTTTATGTATCATATTTATCAGCATAAAACATGATTTATTTTAATACGTATAAAGAACCTTTGAAATCTGCATTCAGATTCAAACCATTAAATAAAGAAAATGTTATCCAATGATGTATGTATATAGACCTGTCGGCGTTAACAAAATGCCTCGATTTGTTTGCAAGAAGTTTTAAGGGCCACATCGCTTTAGACAAAAAATATATTTAATATAATTTATTGGAAGGTCGAAATTTATTGCAAAAAAAATATACTAAAATGAGAACGATTTCATTTTTGTTGCCCTAATAATATTTTTGCGATCCTTAGATCGTAGACGTTAGACGTTAGACGTGTTGATCGTTAAATGTGTCGTCAGTCGAGAATCCTTCTCGATTAGGCATCGTAATCGTTGAACATAAAATTCAAAAGGACGTCCTGCACGGTGTTTGTCCTCAAGATTGTAGTCCTCATTCCTGAACTTTCTGAGCCAAATCTTTGCCGTCGCGGAAGACACCATGGAGTTGCCCATAGCATGACATATTATTTGTGGCAGTCTTTGCATCGTCACACAGACGAAATTCGTGAAGTAATAGAATACGTATTTCATATCAATTTAAATCCATTATCTTATGTAACTCACTTAAAGCTTCAGCGCTGACTGTGAAGCTTCAAAACTGTACTTTGGATCATTCATGCCCTATAGTAAAACATTCTAGAAGTTCCGAGAATTTTTCCAGAAAAGTTCCGAATTGTTAAAAACTTACTTGTTAACCTAATGAATTAATGCTTCTAATTACACAGTTTAACATTTAAATAAACTTGTAACTAGCTATTGGATATGCCATTAAACAAACATAGTTAAAGAATTTATTTTAAACTTGTTAATCTTGTCTGGAAGCATCACTAGGCGGTGAACTTTCACTTCGACTTCCTCGGATGTTGGCGGTATTCCTGTAAAAGCCGAAATACCTCTCTACTAAAGCATTCCTCAAATATGTTCTGCAAGCTTATCGGGAGTGCATTTTGACATACCTGAAAATAATGTCAATAAATGTAGAGGGCGGAACTGAGTGGAACATTGAAGTGGATATACTTTAAACTTGCATTCATCTCAAGCCAGAATCACACTGTAAAATTAACATATTCATATCTATTACATATTGCCAAAACTTATAAAATATAAGCCTTAAATTAAATGTTTTCTCATTACTTAAATGGCTGCACTTTATTTGTTTAGATCAAGCTGAGTTTACAAGGAGTAAACTAATAAGTTTAAATTTCACGAAATGCTAAATCGTTAATCACAAGAGTTCTACGAAATCTTTTTAGTTACAATACGTTTGAATGGTTTGCAGTTTTCGTACCTAGATACGTTTTTGTAGTAATAACTTTTGATCTGCCTCAAGTTAATTTTAGATATGTCTCAATCTTAAAAGAAAATTATAATTTTATACCCCCTAGTAGAGTTTTATTTTTAAAAGTGGTAATTAAATAAAAATTGACGATTTCGGCTTAATGTCTAAATCAAAATTATTAGCTTATTCAGCCAATAACTTCATTAAAAATACTATTATTTCAATGTTACCGTTTTGTGTTACCTTGTGTTATTGACGAAAAATATTTAGCATCAGAGCAACTCATGTTTTTGAAACAAAAATGTAATTCAACACATTAATTTCATCAAAATCTACTATTTATATGGATAAACCATATTTGGCCTAAGAAAGATAAGCGTATGATTTCGGAGTCAATGAATATTGATAAGAAATTTCCACAACATTTATTGTACAGATAGATCCATGTTACGATTTTATAATGGCGTAAATATAGGTTTCTGTATTATCTTCTAATCTTAACATTTTGGGTATTCTATGTGAACAAAAAATTAAAATTTCTATTCTCTCGAAAATGGATTCAACTAATTTGTCATTGTTTTTAAGATATGCAATATATCATAACTCGTTTTTGCGGGTAAATGTGACTACACTACCTCTCATACAAAATTGATATTAAAAACGCACATCCATAAGGCAACGACATATTAAAGCAAAAGATGCACAGTTCTTCAACGATCAGCTTTTCTCGAGTCCAAAAGTACAAATATATTAAAAGCTCGACAATTAAAAAAATAAAACTTTATTAAATCACAAAAACATATAAACAGTTTTGTGTCATGTATCCTATGAATTAATTCCTAAAACGCGAGTAGATAATGTACCACACTTCCTTAATAACTTTTGTATTTTATAGCGAAAATATTTCCTCTATTACTATTTAATAAATAGTTTTTCAAAATACAGTAAAAATAAATTTGGAAGGAATAGAAACGTTTATTCCATTGTTGCTACTTTTGGAATGCTGATAAAATTATTATTAAAATATCTGTTTTTTTTACTGTTAAAATACCTGGTTCTATGCTAATTTATTCCATTAAAATCTTTATAGTAGACATAAAACTTTTACGTTAGTCTAAGGTGCATCTGGAGAGCCCTAAATCGCGTCCTGTTTCGTTTCGTCAGGAATACAATAACAGAAAATGTCTTCCTTAAATACGTGTCGTAAAAATGTACCTCCATTTCTCATTAGGAGTTTAAACAGCAATAAGTTTAATATGAATATTTTAAGCTAAATGATTCTGTCAGGTTTTAATTGAATATATTTTTGGCAATGTCGTATTTTGTATCCATAGGTTGGTAAAGAAAGTTCCAACATATTTTAATCATATTAAGCATATAATATTAGTTTTAAATGTCTACAATTTTGGTATGTATCCTTCTATCACAATTTCACAATTTGTACAATTTCAGATCTATTCACGATCCAGAGATTTATACATGTGGCATGTGGATACGTTCCCATGAAAAATAATTTGCAGGAAGATTTGGCAGCAAAAATTATTTACAAGAAAATATTTACAGGAAAAATTATTTACAGAAAAAAAGTACAAAAACGTTTTTTGTAGGGAATTGTAACGTCCATAAATTTGGTAATGACTAATTTTACAATAAAGCTTACCGTTAAAGATATATTAGCGTAATACTATTTTGATGACTGAACTGAATTAAATTTGTGGAATAATAACAAAATCGATTTGTAATTTTGACATTTTATTTTAAATTGATAATTTGATAGTTTTTACCAAATCTCATTTCTATGGGGGTTTTTGCTTTTATATTTTAACTGGGATCTTTTTTGTCTACTTTGACTAAACCAAATTTTTCAATTAAAAATGAGGTGTAAAATAATCGCAATAGTTTTCAGGTAAACTAGCTAAATTTCAAGTAAATATGTTTTTTCTTAGTTTTAATCTTAAACCGCGGGCTTAGTGTCCGGAAATGATTTTTAAGGAGCATTTAAATATTGCAAATTATCGAATACGTGTACAAATGATTTCTAAAATTGCTATAGTTTTTAGGTAAACTTTAGTTAAATTTCTAGACACTTTTTTCATAATTTTAATTTCGACCTGATGCTTTATTGCATGCAAACAATTTTCTTGGCGTTTAATCGTAGCAAATCCCCGGATAGGGATTCAAATGATTTCTAAAACTATAGCGATAGTTTTAGAAATCATTTGAATCCCTTATTTTGAGTTTTCACGTATACTTTAGCTAAATTTGGAATTTGAAATTTTTCCTATTAAAAATATGTTTTCAGAGAAGTTTTTATATTGAAAAGAAATGTGGGTCAATGATCTTCAGGTATATGCCAATTTCGACGTTAAATTTGCCAACTTTGCGATCTTATGGTGCTGGACAAAATATTAGCAAAATTTGGGATGTAAAAAAAATCGTTTCAAATATTTCATATTAAAAATATATTTTCAGAAACGTTTTTAATATTGAAAAAATTGTGGGTTAATGATATTTAAGTATATGTCACCTTCCACTTTTACTGACTGAACTGAATTAAATTACGTCAAGCGATTTCTGAGGAAAATGCATGTGGGAAGTGGATCTATGAGTTTTGGTTTTATTTTCTTTCGTGAAAAGAAAGCGGTCTCAATAAATAATTGCCTTATTGTTTCTAGCTTCACATTAGAATACAAATCACTTTTATAGAAGAAATTAATATTAAATACGTTAGAGTTTAAATTACGGGATACAGTGAATTAATATACACATTTTCCGAAACAATAAGTAAATATCTTCTCACCCTAAATATGGTTGTATTTAAATTTTGCTAAAGTCACGTGATCTCTTTTACAATATAGTGATATTTGATAATTAAGAATTTGTATTTTTGTTTTTAACTCACTCCTCAATAGTTTTAACTCACTCCTCAATTATTTCCATCCACTTTTTAAACTAAAGCAGACGAAAATGATTCGTATTGCAAAAAATTAATATTTTTTGATCATGTTAATATTTTTTTTGAGGCATGTGCGAAACCCATACGATACTGAAAATTGTAGCAAAAATAATTTCTAAATGAGGATACTGATTAATTCTTAAATACGGTATGAAATAATTGCTTTACATTAATTTACATTTAATGCATTAACTTTAGGGTAGATATAGGATAGATAAATAATATTTACACTTAATTAATTTTTTATCTATTAAAAATATTTATGTTTATTTAATACCCATTACATGAAATGCGAAATATTTTTATTTTGCAATGTTAATATTATATTTCTGACAAATAGTGCTTAATTATGTGTATAGAAATTTAAAAAATCAGTTCTCAATATAAGAAATACTGAAAACCATTTTCAGATAATGCTATGTCAACATTATTATTCCCTTTATTAAATTTTGTCATGGTCATTATACTAAAATTTTAATGACGAAATACGTTTTCTAAATATATGATAATATTACGGTGTGATTAAATTTTATGTGTTATAAATCAAAAAGACATAAAATTTTATCACATAAAATCATCTTTTCGGTGATATCACTCATTATCCTCGGAAGACATTGAATATGGTAAATGAAATATTATGAGCATTATCATATACCACGTAGGATTCATGCACATGAAGTAAAACGTTAGAAATTATAATCTTAATTCTTACTTACTTTACAAGGGCCTAACGACAATTTTATTCACAGCATTACACGAAGTCATCAGAGTATTTTGCCTTTATTCATATATAATTCCTTTTGTATTATTGCAGTTCGCAGCATACGAATCTTCACTGGCACAACATAATGTTTTTTTCCACAAAAAAATGTTAGCATATATTTCATCTTTTTTAAGTATTTGTGTATATTTTCGATAACTAATATCAAAGTGCTCATAAATTTTCTATGAATCTGTGATGTAATCAAAATAGTTAGATTTAAAACTTCGAAATACATGAAGTTTTCAAATTTAAACCAATTTATTTGAAGAAGTAGAAATTGTAGGCGAGGACACTATTTAAAATATCAAAATTAGATGCTAATAAATTTTGTGGGGAAACTATTAGATTTAATAACTTATTTTTAAATCCCGTAAATGAAGTATCAAAAGAAAATGTTTAATTCACAAACTTAAATGTAATTGACAAATGTCAGCTTGTAACGAAAATATGCCTGTCTTGTTTAATTGGAATAGAACTCTTACCAACAAAGGTTTTGTGAACTTTTTCATACATATAAAAGTTTAAATATTTAGATACGCATAATATTGCTGTTACATTATTTATGAATATTGATTGTAATTTTCAGTAGGTGCCTACGGTTTTTACTTAGGACAGAGGATTAATAACTAGATTGCTTGTGTCTCTTAAATTCAATAATTCAAGTTGGCTGAAAAAAATCGCATTGGAGTACTTAGTAAAATACCTCAACCGGATTTTTTTCAGACTTTTGACATACATAGTTAAAGACAAAAATTAGCGTGTTAAAAATATATTGCAGTATTCCCGGAGTAACTTCAAAATGTTCGACTCATATCTTAGGATCAAAAAATATTGTACTTTATAACAATACTTTCGATCTCTAGGAAATGTTATTTAAATTTGATAAATATTTCTTCGAGAAGTAGTACATTTGATTCCATTGTTTATTGCGTTTCCTAACGAATAACTGGTTAATTAATAATTTTTTTTCGTATGGTATATGAGGTTCGCCATCTAAACCGAGAATGGAATAAATTTCGTACAACAAAACTAACCGCTTTCAAGTAAAATTATAGAAAATATTTGCCAGGAGATAGTGCTGTGTTTATATATTTTAAAATTATACTGAAGTTTTATCTATGAGCACACTTAAGTTTACTTTATAATCAACTACATGGCGCTGTAAGATTTTGCATTATAAAAATATTTGTGCTTATTATTTTCTCCTTAAGAAAATAAACAATAAAAGTAATCAAATACTTTAAGAAATTATTTTTCCTAATGCTCGTTGCCATTTAAGTTTCTTCAGTCATGGGTTATTGTAGTTAGCATAACAAACCAGTTTGAAATATAATTTATGGAAACCAAATTTGCCCGAAATAGTTTTTATGATTGAATTTTTAGTTGAAAGGACACAATAAAGAATTTGATTTCATTACAGAATACTAAATATATTTTTATTGCATCTGTTGGCAATCAAAATTTCTACAAAATTCACCTTTCTGACCAGCGTTTGTTTTTTTAATGCTATTGAAATGTATTTTAGGGAAAGAAACATTAAATAAAAAAATGAAACAATTTAATTATACTTTTTGCTGTTAATTATAATAAAGTTGGAAAACATACAACATATAAACTTTAAAGAAAACAAGGTATACAATACTAGGAAAATATTATTACATCGTTTTCAGTTCTAATTAAAAGTTTTACATTTACAACAAGGATCAATATTTTAATTTACGCAGACGAAGGTTTTTGGGAAAAAAACTTGAAAAGTTACTGAATACCATGGAATTAAACTTTTGCACAAACACTCGCCTCAACTGAATTCATGAATTTAATAAAACGTGCATTTTGCAGGCGTCTCACGATAGGCAAGGTTCTACTTGTTTACTAATCACCTAGCCTGTCCTTTGAGTTTATCGAGAAGCCTCTTAAAGTGCAACACTAAAATATAGGTCGGTTTATGTTGAGATATATAAATGAAGGCTGTATGTAAGTGATGGCTGTACAATTTTTATTTGCTTACAAAACTGAAGTTGGTTTAGGTTTTCTTTTTTAAAGCAACAAATAGACAAATTTGTTTAACATTTTGTACATTATTGTGTACGTTGGCGTTTCCATCACTGATTCCAACTAAGTTAAAGTCTGAAATATTAAAATACTCGTAAAAGGTAATCGTGAATCAATTAAAAGTTTTAAAATTGAGAAATTATCATTTATTTGAAAAAATTACCACACAGTAATAATAAAGTTTATATAACTTTATTAAAGCATTTTTAAATTCATCAAATCATAAAGTAAATTAAAGCATTTTTGGTAAACTGAAATCTTGCGGAGAAGATTTGAATTGTAGATCTGAAAAGTTAATTAATTGAAGTAGTATTAAATATCGAATAATAAGTTAGCTCAGAAATTTGATCCTCATAATTTAGAACTGTTTGCACTGCAATGATAATACACTTCAACCCATTCATTAACGACTAATTGACAAATGCCTACTTAAATTGTCAATTTTTCTATTCCATTTTATCACAAATATTTCTTTTCATGTAATAAATTACTTTATAATATTAATAATTCCGTTTTTAATCCAACTAACTAAAATTGCTTTATAAAACTTAAATTTACCAATAAAGACTTACGTATATGTCATCGGTGGTACATGGGTTGATAAGGTCCCACGCAATATTGGTAAAAGCTAAAAACAGAATATATTTTCTTCTGTTCTGTATTAATCAATTGCATAAACGCGAAAGAATAGCAAAAACACTCTGTTGTGTATATAATATATAATGTAATCTACTTATTCATATTTCAACTTTTTAGTTATTTTTAGAAAGTCCATTAATCGACTTGACTGACGCAGCGCTTTATTATCTTTCGAACTTATTTCTTTCTAAGTACTTTCAGCTTCCATGATATATTTTCATTTAAAGCTCAGGTTTGTGGACCACAGGTAAATATAGTAATTAAACAATTGCTGAATATTTAATTTTACATTAAGTTAGAGGAATTTTCTCGATATTAAATACTCATTATGGTTTACAATAACTTTTCCAATATACATCAAGTTCTATTTCCTCAGTTTGAAAATCTTTGGAAGAGAGTACTTCACTAAAGTCCACTCGAAATCTTCGCTAATATTAAATACATTCTTTGATTTTCTATATATTCAATGCAAGTTAAAAATAATATTTTATCGTTGACTAGCAAAACATGTCATAGGCAAGCATGTATCGAAAAGCTTATATGACAAAAGGGAATAAGTACATAAAACCTAATGGCAGATAAATTGGTAAAATTAAATAAATTTATAGGATGTCTGTTTGTTTGTTAGAGTAGCACACTATAATTATTAAACCAGATTGAAACAGGCTTTCACTGAGATGGTTTTCGAGAAAAAAATTAAAATATAGACTATTTTTTCTTGTCTTTTTCTTAAGAGACCCGAAATTCAATGACGCTCTCACGTATTAGTTACTGAGTCTTCGAGTTTAAAAATTTATGAATGTGCATGGTCAGGAGCTTAATATTTAAATAAAAATATACTTCTTATCTTTATTAAAATATCTTTCTATCAAAAGCACTCATGAAATGCAAACGTTATTATTGGAGAAAATTTCGTTGCGTCAATATAAAATCTACTCGAGCGAAAAAGTCAGCTCAGATTAGAATTTAAAGAAATAAAAATACACCTACTTCGACTATGCTTAAAATCAAGCATTTATTTTATATCATCCCGATTTAAACTGATGATAAATATTATATTAATTTCATATCCACAAAATATAATATCAATATTATATATTTTCGTCTTTACGAGTTTTTTTTACAATGCCAAAACGAATGAAGTTGGGTTACTCAAAATCATTTCATTCCAAAGCTTTTTTCAAAATTTTGTTTTTCGCAGTTTTTCTAGAATTTTATATGGCCTTATATGGCCTTATGGGCGGGGTATATTATTAAACTTGATGCTTCCTAAATGAGACTACAAATTTAAAAGCAGCAAATGGATAAAGTTAGTTTTCAATATTCTTTATACCGTAGGATAGGACATGCAACATTTTGGTTACTCCGCCCCCCTCCTTCTCAATAGGGATCTTAAAAAAAGTTTGCTATTTATAATTTCACGCTATGAAATAAAAAAAAAGAAATCATTTGGTAAATGTTTCATTTTGAATTTACCAAATTTTCCTCGACGTCCATCCGGAAAAAACAACGGGTCTTGCTAATATTGCATTCTATTTTTATCCTGCTTCAAATGTCAGGTATGTCGTCAAAACTTAACACATTAAATGGGTCGAAAATAAATCGTGTTGCAATCTCCAATTATTTCCAAAAATTCCTTAATTAAAGTTATATTTTTGGTTTTTTAATTAAAATATGGTACACATCACGAAAACTTGATAAACAAAATGCTATTGTCTGGTTACATTATGTATATACAATTTCGAATTTTGACCTTATACATAAGTTATTTAGGAAGTTAATATTTGTGCTTAAGTTAAGATTTCTATACTCTATTTACAGTCATACTCTTTTGATTTATTTACAAATAACTGAGCGTATCATTAAATATAATCCGGTTTTGCAAGTATTTGTAAATATAATTCTATAAAAAAGTCGTTTCAAATATTTTCTTTATTCGCTACGCCTTTTATTTCAGCAATCTCAACCTTATTTGGTTAGTGCCAAAATCGGAAAATACGAGTTGGTTCTAAAATCACCTGTACGTTTATTTTTTGTCTATCAAAGGTGTCTTTTCCTAAGATTATATTATAGATAAAATTAAAATTTTCGCAGTAGTCATTGGAATAAAAGATTTATAGAAAGGCCCAATAAAAGACTTTACGCAACTTTTCAATTTGTTGATGTCTTTTAATTTGGTAGAAGTAATTTTTTCCCTTACAAGTGTTTCATAAAAATTTGAAAAATAACTGCCCTCTATCAAAACTGCTAGTCACAAAACTGATAAAATCAAAATTGGTACTATTGGAGATTGGAGAGCAAAAAAATATATATTTGGCTGTATTTGATATTAAAATATTCAATTGGTCAATTATTAAATTAATTTTTTCCTCAAAGCGTTAGGTAAGTTATATTCTATTGAAGGTACACATAATGTCATATTTATATAAGAGAATCTCTTTAAACAAAACGTCTCCACGAGTGTTTGCCGTACACATTAATTTAGCAATTAAAAACTTTAAAATTTGCCCTCGGCAAAATTACTGACCTTCTGCAAAATTATGACAAGTTCAATAAGTAGATATAACTGGCTAAATTTGAGCATTAATGCAGGCGTACTAAAATACGTATGACTCCAGTTGCATCACTTACCGCTCTGGGGTTTCACGGGTGTATGTTGTAACATACAACTTTCCATGAGGTTTCATGATGTAAAAATACGGTCGTCGCATACAATTATCAAAAAGTACTTGTGGGTTTGTGGAAGTTTTTAAATAAATTTATTTTTTGGCTTTTTTGTTATAGATAACAAGCGCAATCGTTAATACTTTATACCCCATATGTTTTCCCCTCTCTTTTCCGAAACTAATCGACTTAAATTTAAACAGAAATCAGAGTTTTTAGAAGTCAATGAAAAGTTTTAGGGAAACTATATCGATAAAGTGACAAGTATAGAAGGCAATATATTCACGTTGTGAAAAATTAATACTTGTAAATAGCTTAATGGAAATGCTATGTATTCATAAATGCTTATAATTTCCTAAATGTATCGCAGTGAGAATTCCACTAGTAGTTGACAGGTTTTTAATATATGTGATCGACAAATTATATGCACTTTAAGTACCACAAAGTAAAAGTACATCATTTCTCCGGGACTTTAAAACCATGTCGTTATTATGAAAAATGAAGCTCGTGTGAAGATGTTTCGAACGGTATAGGTTTGGTTTATGTATATTGGCAGGCAATTTGAAGAATATTTAAAAAATTTGTCTGACAACATTTTTATTATAGAATATTTTCTTACCAGGAAAATGCGAAAAAGTTGAGAATGCAAATAAACAAATCTGTACTATTAATAAAGTTGAAATGGAGTAAATTCTGTATATGGAAACTATTTTGAAAAGGGTGATTGGGTACGCATAAAGAATGACAATAGTATTTTTGTTCATTTGTATGTCAATTTGATCACCAATCACGCGAAATTAATGGATGGATTTAATGAAATTTTGGTATGATAATAGTTTATACTCAAGAGTAACATACTAGAGAAACAAAAATATTAAATATTTTTGTTCTGCCTGTTCGGGCCTAAAATATGATTATTTGTATATTCGTTATACATCTTTATTCTTTTTTTCAGCGATGGCTTGTTCATTTTGTTACTATTTATTTTGTAGGTATTTTAATTGTTCCACATTCTTCTTTATATCGAATTTAAACTGGTTTATGATGAATTATGGATTCCGATTGCGATTTTTTTATTATGCTGAATTATTTATATTTCAAGCATTACAATTACAAAAATCTTTGAGTACCACAGTCGTCCTTTCAAAATTTTTCCAAAAATATAAATTTGTACACTTGTTAGTTCCTTAAATATTTCAAATTTTTAAAAGGAAATTAAAATTAAACCTTTATAAGATCAGTCACCTGACTAATCGTATGTGCGTCACAACCGTTTTTCTCAGAAACCGCTTGACGTAGAAACTTGAAATAAGGCTTTGTAATAAAACACACTAGACAAACCTCAAAAGTATTCATTTAGAAATTTTAATAAGGAAAAATTAATTACTAGAAAAATTCTACTTATTTCCACATATAGTGCATTTGAAAAGATTAGTTATAAGGGTTTCTAAAATATTTTTTTCTCCTAATTTTAGGTATCATATCTCTTGACAGTAAGTCAGGTATGGAAATAAGGTCATTCCCGAAACCGCTCAATCATAAAATATGAAAAAATATGGGTTTTTAGAAGCCCATGTAATGGTTGTAGAAAAACCGTGGCGATAAGTCTAGATATCATATTCTTTGGAATATTCCTCATCTTTTTACGCATCTTTCACTCCTCTCCCATATCTCGACACTGTCACTGGTATAGGTACTATCAATACCACATAAATTATTTAATAAAGCAGTAAAGCCGAACTAATTTATAAGTAAAATTTTCTATTCTGTTGTAATTAGAAATCATATAAAAAATTATTATAACCGTAAATGTACAATATATTTATTTAAATTTCGTAATACGTATATCTTACATCTAAATTAAAAATCAGTCCGTAAATAATCTATTTAAAATATTTAGCATTCAAAAAGGCACAATGTACTTTTACGAATATAACCGCGCTGTCCCAATCAGCTCACGCATTCTCACAAAGGTTCCACCACGCGGCTGTTATTACATTAATGGAAGTGTTTGGCTCTCATAGGTTTGAGATATCTGTCAGCTTAGCAGAAAATAAGCTTGATGGTTTTCTTGTTATTCATGTCAATAGAAGTGAACCGAAAGTTGAGAGAAAAGAAATGTAGTTGTGATTTCGGATAACGCTTAAAATTAATTTATCATTAGTTTGACGTAATAATGAATCAAAATTATTAAATTGTTGTATTTATTGTACGTAAATAACGTAATAATAAAAAATATTAACTTTAGAGCTCGGAGTGTGTAAAGATTATGAATGTGTAAGACAACTAGTATAATTTTTATTGGTGTTATGAATCATGTACGAACTATGGTGACAGAAACATAATGGATTTTAAATGAAATGTAAATAATATACATATTTTTCTAATATCTTCAGGCCGTGGATTACTTGTTTGAATTGACTGTTTAATTTGTCTGTTATGGACAAATTTAACAGTTTCCGAATAAGTTTTAGGTGGATATCTTTGATTTTATAACAACCTCATTGAATTAAAGTAAACATATCTTTATATATATATATATATATATATATATATATATATATATATATATATATTTATTTATTTATTTATTTATTAGTTGATAAAAACATTAAAACAATTGAAAGAAAGGCTCAAATATACTGTTACAAATAATCGAATGGAGGTAGTTGATAACCAACAAAATATTTAAGAAGGCGAACGAAATTAGAATAGTAAATAAATTTTACTTAAGCCATTTTATTACTTCTCATGTTTTTAATTTAAAATTATTCTACTTGGTTAAATCACTTTACACTTGGTTGAATTGTTAATTAGTGATAATTTATACATATTTTTCCCCCAAAATAAATAAATTCATAAAAACTACAATACTAACCTTTTTGTGATTTGTTCGAATTAAATTGCTTAAGTGATAACTTATTTTTAAAATCTAATCAACATTTTTTAAAACTTTATTTAAAATTTAAAAAAAGATTATTTCAGATAATAATTTTCGAATTAAATGCTCAGTTATATGGGTACATTACATTTGTAACAATATTTAATTTCTTGTTTTATCTATAACCAACAAGCCCGGATTTACAACAAATTCAGATATAGAAAATTTATTAGTTTAAAAAGCATAGAATTTTGTATATGAAAATTTTTGGAAGAATATTTTCAAGTAAATATAAAAAGAATAATTAATTTCCTGTGAATCCGAACAATAATCATAATTGTAATTAATGACCCTAATCAACCTTTTGATTCTTAAGCTGTGGCTTATTAGACACACGCATTCCATTAAATATATATATAAATATTTTTATAGGTATCGTCTCATAAAATATTATTAACTCAATAAATTCTGTCAGCAAGTGTTTTAATATTATATAATTTTGCTTTAAAAATATAAAAAAAAGGTTCACATGTCATCAGAACTCATGCCAAAAAGAGTTATCCGTATCCGTTCTTCATAACCAAACAAAATGAGCAATTTATCTTAAAGTATTAAATCTATGGACAGAAATATAACCAGCTCTTAGAACTTTTTAAAAATAATAAAAGTGCATTATTCATTTCCTATTTGTAGAAGTAGAAACTAAAATTACAATATGTTAGGCATAATTTTCTTTTAGTATTTGATATCTCTTTATATTGGAGTATGTAAAATATAAATACTTTCAATCAGCAGTTTTGAAAATGAGAGAACCACAAAGCTATTAGCCTCTTTGAACGGATAAAGTGAAATCGATTATCGTCAATAAAAAAAATACTCCGGTGAGTTCCCCCGAGGAAGCAATTATTCGAACGATTTGTAGCGGCATTCATTTTCATTATTCAGTCGCTGGGTAATCTTAAAATAACAATTTTAAAATTTATTAAGGGCTTTGTCTAATTGACCCAAGTTGGCTTAAATCGAGACTTAGGTTTATTTCAATATCGATATATTATAATAGCTATGGATTGGTGTATTAACTTGCCAGAGGTAATTAAGTTCGAAATGAGGGCGCTGTCGGTACGATATAACTTTTGAATAAAAACACAATGACTTAAAAATATACATTACTTGCAGGACGAAGTTTCCGTACTTATCTTCCTTTCCCGTGACGTCATATGTTGGTTTAACACTAGAAGTTTCTCAAAGGTTGACAATTAAATATTAGCCATTTTTTTTATTTTTAAGGTATAGGTGTCTATAAGTCAGCCACCCCGTTTTAAACTAGGTCCCTGTTTTCATTGAGCTCTCCTTAGTTTGGCCAGAAAATATCTTTTAGTTCACACGTACAAGATAACCAGTCTATTTTATTTTCTATTTTTTTTTATATTTTGCAAAATCAAATTCCCTGTGCACTCTAAAAAGGTCAGGGTTAAATTTTATTTGCAGATTCCGTTAACCTGGATGCGATCAAACAAACTTATCAACATTTTCCTTTAAGACATTTTAATTTTTGTAATTAAGGTCTATGCTTCTCGTCAATGTAACAAATTAGGTATAATTAAAATTTTGTTAGTACCGAGAAAAAGGAGAGTGAATTGAGGAAAGCCATTTTACACGGCAATACGTCTGTGTCGACAAAACAGCGCAAGTTTTTGAGATGATTTGAATAAAATTAGCTTTAAAACAATTAATCAGCACCTGTGTTTTCCGAATTGGGTCTAGAACGACCAGATTTTCTTCAGAAATTAAAAGATGGGTTTGAGGGGATGACAATTTTCTACCCATAAGGAGACAGAATCAACAATGAACTATTATTATGTCTGCAAACCGAAAGAGTATTTTCTTCAACAGAGTAATGTTATCATTTGAATATACGTGACAGAAGGAAAATAAAGTTCTGTCATGTGAAAATCACTTTAACTTTTAAGATTAAAAGCATGACGTAATGGAAATGCTCATTACCCTTCTCTTTCAAAATGTATATAAAATATCGGGCATGCCCCGATATTTTAGCATTGCCTTGATTATATTAAAGGCTTAGTCAATTATTTCGTAGCGCACATTCTGATTTGAAATATATTTAAGGTACATTTTACGTCTACAACATTCGGAACTTTTGCATGAAAATGTGAAGTTTTTATCACTGTATTTAAGATAATTATAACATTTGAATCGTTTCATTCCCTAATGGCAATCGATGTTCAGTTTATTGTAGCGTGATTTACGGAGACGTATCAAATGGAACAATTGAAAATAACAAGAAAAATGTGGCTCTTGTTATAGTGAAAATTTAGAGATAAGAAATGATTTAGGAAATAAAAAAAAATACTGTAAAATATTTACATATTATGTATACATAAAAGTATACACATTATTAAAACGTAGTGTTAGAAATAATAGGAAAACATCAATTTTATATTAATTAATAACATTTATTTTATTCAATACTTGAAAGGGCGTTTATGAAGCGAATGCTTAACTTATTTTGGTAAAATGGAAATACGATTTGATATGTAGAAGTTGAATAACTCATTGATTTATTCTACTACATAAATTCCCAAAATAGATGTGATAATACAAAAACACGAGGCAGACGTGCAGAAAGAAATAAGCATACGGTAAGAGGAGAAGGAAGCAGTAGTTGATGAAGTGCCTCAATATCGCCTCACATGTCTATTGGAACACATACTCGTACTTTTCTGCCGCCGATCGTTGAGATGAGTGCACATCTCGGAATTTCGTGCCTTCACATTCCGCGACTGGATGGCGGCGTGTTCCTTAGGCCAGCTTCTAAGAGTTTGTAAACTGTGGCGATGCTTGATTGTTCTTCTTTGAATAGTATTCCGTTATTTGGTTCTCGGGTGTGTGTATCCCACCACATGTTCATATATATATATACATTTTTTTTTCTTTCTGAAACTGAAGAACAAATATATATATATTGATCCAGAAAAGTTAGATAGGGAATAATATTCCACATTAGTGGTACTTGCATTCTGAATTATATTACATTAGCATGAATACCGAATAAATAAACGAGAATTTAAGAAAAAATAATATTTAGAGTTACTGTAACAATTAATTTGTAGTGTCTGAAGAAATATGTAGGTTCAATATGTATACAGCGATCACTTCCTAGTTATATAAATGAAAATTGCTGAAAAATTTTATCGTTAAAAGTGTTTTAACTTCAACCAAAAATTCATATAATTTATTGATAATTTTTATCATTTATTAATCTTACATATTTCATTCCGAATCATTTTGTAAAGGGGTCGCTGTAATAGAATTAACCAAGGATTAATTGTTCAAATTATATTCATACAATAACAATTAATTTTGTGAGATCGTTTATAAATTTTTATTTACACTTTGAAAAGCAATCAATCAAACTTTAATACAATTTAGTAAAATTTAATGACAATGAGTCACCCTCATATTAGCTAGACGACTTTTAAATTACTTGCGTTACGTCATGGACAACCTCACATTTAGTAATTATTTATTTGAAAGGAAGAAAGAACTATTATAAGGTCTATGCACGTACATAATAATAATAATAATAGTGGCGCAAGTTTTAATATAGATTATGAAATAGAATTGCATTTAAACTATGGAAAAATTGTTACATATGTTTAAACATATATCCAAGTAGAAACTTTACATTGATAAGCGCAGGTGATTGATAAAATACTCCTTGGTGAGGTATCTGATCAAATAGCCACCGCTACTATTGATGTCACTGAATAGAGATGAAGAGGAAGTGCGGTGAGCACAATTTTTCTGACTTTCCAATTTTCTGACTTTCCAAATAAGTAGGTACCTACTTTGAGTTAATCATTTTTATTTTTTAGTATCCACTTTCTTGAAGTCGGTTTTTTAAAAGATATTTTGAGAGATTAAGAACTAGATAGGTTTACCCTATTGTAGACTGAAAACTACTATTTAAAAAATGATTATTCTTTTCAAATTGTACTAAAATCGTACATTGTGTTTAATATCAAAATGGTTATTGTGATATTTTATTCTGTGACATTTCCATTTTTAGTTTTAACTTATTCCTCAATATTAAAAAAACCACCTTACCATTCAAATGTCATCTATAACAGGCCAACTTTTTATATAGGGAACAGAATTAGTTTGTATGCAAAGAATATATTCAATTTTTAGACTTACGTGGAAACTGTCAGGTAATGAAAATATTTTGTAATACCTTAAATTTAACGTTTATGATAAAAATTTTGCGTACAAATTTTTTTTTATAAAAAAGACAATGGGAAAAGAAGACAATTTGGCAAATAAGCACTGGTAAACAAATGATACCTAAAACTGTTCAAGATAGAGTTTATTGTTGAAATTACCTTTTAAAATATGTTTCGAAATTTTGACAATATTTTATACCTATATCATTAAAATCTACTCTGGAATAAATAGTTTAATAACATGCAGTGAGACTATTTAGAGTTTTTCAAAATATCAATTTGTTATCATTATATGGTAACAAATTGATATTTTGAAAAACTTTAAAAAAGAAATTCTTGTTTATATTTTTGTATGTGAACGCTAGCACAACCGTAGCTATATTGAAATCATTACGTAAGTTTTTGAAATGGTGTTATAATTTTATATACAAAACTTAACATACAAAATCTTAAAGCTGATATATTATTTAAAATAATAAAATATTAAACATGTATATTAAGATTCACAAATTATTTAAGTAATTTGTATTTAGTGTATCTTCTTACATAATCCCTTTCATATTTTGTGCTGTTTAGTTAAACACTTTCCTCAAAATTATTAAATGTAATCGTTATCTTATATACCCAATAAGGTAACTAATGTGTTTATCGTTCAAAATGGGTTTTTGTGGTCTAAATATCTGCATATTCATTGTTATTTATTTAAATTTACGAGTAGATCTGGTTAACCGTGACTATTGGCCAGCCTAAAAAATATTGATTTGAAACTAAAAGTATTGGTTAACTATAATATAAAAGGCTATTATATTAACATTTTTATGACAATATAGAATTTCAAAAAATGTGATAATATTACAGTCCTTTTTTTATGCTGATGTTATGTAAGAGCATACATAAATAACACAGATATAAAATTTTATATTAAAAATCATATTACCAGAGATGTTACTCCCTATCCTCCAAAGACATTGAATGTGGTAAATGAAATATTACAAGCACTAAAATATTTCTCGTAGGATTTACGCATATGGAGTATAATATTCGAAAACATAATCTCGATTCGCCATTACACGAGCTTAACGACGAATTTATTCACAGCATTACCCGAAATTACGGGAGCACTTTCTTCTTCTTGTCGCACTATAGTTTGCAACGTAAATCTTCAATTGAATAACGTATTAACATGTTGGTTTTTCAGCAATGGAAGTATAGATGTACAATAGATTTGTTTATGCATTTCATTCTTTATAGAAATTATACCGAAGTGTGCAGGAAGGTTTCATTAATATGTGATATCCTTGTACATTTATACATCAAATTCTGAAAAATACGACGATTCTAAACCTAAATCAATATATTTGTAAAGTAATATTAATAAAAGCTATATGAAATGTCAAAAATAGACACCGATGAACTTTTTAAGGAAACTGACTTGCCAAACTACGGCGTTATAATCCAAGTAATTGAAATATTAAACCTTAAATTCAAGTGTACAAAAAATGTGAATCCTGATTGCAAATGTTATTTACATTTGGTCAATGTTACATGAAGGCGAACGTTATTGAGTAGCATGTATACAATTTCTAGTTTTTTTTAAATTTATCTGTAAATTTGTTGGAAATAGCACAACAAATATCAGCATTGAAAGTCATTGAAAATGGCAGCAGCTTCCAGTAAATTATAATTCTTTAAATTTCCAAAATACATGGATGTAATTTTCTGTGTCTTCATTTTTTATTCATATGAACTTATTGATATCGTTCACATAGAAGACAATAGGACTCATTATTAATTCTTCAAACGTCGTTCTTGATAAGTTGTCAGGATCGTTGTGATTTGCTTCCATTCTAAAAAATAATAACTCTTTATCAGTTAATATGATATTCATCCATAATTAATATTAAAGCTGGTTACCAGCTAATATACTAACTTGAACATATTTCGATTAATTATTTCAATGAAATCAACTGAATGGACTATTTATATAAGACTTCTGAAAATAATTTATAAGGGCTGCAATTATTTTGCAGTTAGTCATGATATTGTTTACTGACTCACTAAAATATATATTTTTAATATTATAAATCTCGTTTGACTTTACCCCCGTTAATTGTTTCTGCCAGCCATCTGTCTATCGTTAATAATCGTTATTTACTTGTGTTCTCGGCTATCATCACGATTGACGAATGGTGGACTATGTGTAACGTATTCACTAGATTCTAATTTCGATAAAGCATTAAAAATCAGCGATTCAATATAAATGCATAACTTTCACCCGAAATAAAAACTTCGATTTTTTTTTAAATTGAATTAAGTTTCACAGAGATGATCCTAAAATACTTCGAGAATTTTCATAATTGCTTATTAGAGTGCAGACTAAATTTTGTCACAGCAAAGATGCAAACAAAGAGGTCTAAGTATGTTAAGCCACAAAATATAAATTGGTATGTATATATATATATATATATATATATATATATATATATATATATATATATATATATATATATAATACATATTAATGGACTAAAGTAAATATTTAGTTAGTGCATCATTTCCCTTTGGCCTTTCCCTCCTTCATCCAATGCTTTCTTTTTTTCTTATGTGGTATAAGTGAGACAAGACATTATTTAACTTCCGCCATTGCTGGTTTGCGTGAAAGCACCAGCGTTAATATTTGATTTCTCAGAAGGGATGAAGTCTCTCTACTTCTGTTATTACGATGTTCCCATTGTTTATGAAAATAATATTTTACATTTTTGTACACATTGTACATATACCTGTCAAAGTTTTTTTGCATCCTACCAAACTTTATATAAATAGTTTTAGTAGGTACAATTTTTTTGACATTCTGTAGTACTAAAATCATTCTAATATTGATTTTATTTTCAAAACTGACTTAGATATTTTGCCTAGTATATTTTTCATGGACGCTAAAGACACATTTTTGCTTTAATCTCTTCAGCTCATTAAGGCAAGTTGATCGAAATAATATTGCATTTAAATAGTTACAGTCATCTTAATATTTTTAAAAATGTCTTACTGATGTGGTTAAAAAGTTAAAGTAGTTTTGCATTACGTAAAAATATTTTAGTCTTTTTATTTCGGATTTGTTAATATATTTCGTGAAAGCCAAATGACTTTTGCACACTTATATATATATATATATATATATATATATATATATATATATATATATGTGTGTGTGTGTGTGTGTGTGTACGTAGATCATCCTGTAACAACGCAGCTATGTTGTTTATGGAATCTAGAGGAAGGGTGTGCTAGTTTATGTAAACCGTTCCATTAAGTTTCAATTTGCTTGTCAAACTGAAACTTTATAACTTGCATATATTACAAATATTACAGAAAAAGCGTAAATCTCTAAAGAGGATCCTTTTGTTCCAATTGCGCTTTGTGATTATTACATATTTTTCGAATTAAACTGAATTTATTATACTTTTTTAATGTTACTGTTGTCAAAACTACCCGCATCATCGCAATCATATTTTCTGTTTTAATAAACGAAATCTTAATCAACGTTTACATGTGTCATAAATTAATAAATTGTAACGTAATCAACAACCAATAGTGTAATAACATCTCCGATAATTCAGTTGTCACTTTCCTTTTTGGACAAGCAGATTGGAAAAGGTCCGACGTGTGGAAAAAAAAGCGGTCTATCTCGCGACTTTCTTAAGAAAGCATTCACACTGTTATGATATGAATCTTGCGAGGTGCCAATATTAATCAAAATGACATTTAGTAAGTTTACTGATAAATGTTTTAACTCAAAAACTTTTCCTGCACCAAAATATTTTTGTCTGTCACCCACAAAATCAGTAAATTTATTTTAGAGTAATGGTAATGTAAGTTATATTAACTTGCTAATATAAGAGTTTACACAGTGCATAATGATTTTTAAATAGAAGGAAACTTTCCATACAGTATTTACTAAGGTGCGATACTAAAGAATTTATTTATAAATTTACAAAATTAGATAGATATATGGTTGATCGAATAATAAATTATATTATTTGCAATTCAAGGTGCAAGAAAAAAAAATATGAAACACGAAACAGCACAAATATTATACACGAAAATATTAAATATCATAGGAGGGTTTAAGTGAAAGTTGAACAATATTACTTGGAATGCAATTATTGAATAAGAATGTGAAAAAAATATGCTACAGTTTTAGTACGGATGGAAAGTTACTTTGCTTGTCAATGTATCAGATTAGCCTGAAATGCTGCAAAATTTATTCACAATGATGCTGCAAAGCTGCAGCAAAATTAAAAGATGCTGCAAAATTTATTCACAGTTCCGTAGATAAACCTATATATTGTGTTCGCTTTTAAACGGTTTTAAATTTGGTCCGGGTTTAAATTAAAATGACATTGGAGTGATCGTGGAAAATATTGTTAAATTATTTTTAACGGGGTGTCTTTATTTTCTGGTGTAAATAATTTTGTTCAGACAAATAACTAAAAGTTGTTGTACACGAGTATTTAATGGCACGATTCATTGCAGGCTATGGTTGCAAGCATCATATGGTAATGCTCATTCGATTTTCTTTTTTCTTCCTGTAAGTTTTGTGACATATATTCTTTCGTCATTGTAGAGAAACGTTCTTCGTCACACATAGTTTCTATAATAAAAATATTTTATTTGATTTTACTACATTAATGTCAAAATTCAAAATTATGAATAACAAGTCTTATAACTTTTGTGTTAGGTGTAGAATATTAAAATTGTAAAGAGTATGCATTATTTAAACGATGAGAGTGAATACTGAGTTTAATGAATTAATCATTATAAGAACTTTTCCAGTGACACTAGAGAGTAGAGAGATTGAAGCTAAGCCTCATTACTTCATATTGATGGTGTGTTTTGAATCAGCGGATATATTTATATAAGATAAATGTTCGTCAATTGTATTTGTATATCGCATTTAATTTTTTTGTCGGTTCTTTTTAATGTCTCGCACGAATCGATGGATTTTGGTAACAAAATGTTTAATTTCAAAATTTTAGTTTCCTTTGTACATATGTATATCTTGAAATAAAATAAAATTTTTTCTGTTAAGCTGTTGGGTTTCGCGGCAATTTTGTTAGTCTACACAAAAAGGGAATAGAGAAATTTTTAGTACTATAAATCAGAAAATTGTGCTAAAAAGATAGATAGTTCTATCTATCTTGCTAGCACAATTATTTGAAATTGGACATAAATTTAGTATATGATAGGTTGCCTGTCTGCATATAACAGTCATTTTAGTCGGAGACTATTTACGATATTTAGGTGAAATTTCGATGAAAGTTTTCTTCTTTGAACCGTTGTAGAAGGGAATAGAGAAATTATGAAAAAAATAATATTAGGGTTGGCGTTCCATACAAGTAATTGAGGAAGGAAAAGAAATCCAGTATACTTAGGCGTGTAAGATAGGCCTTATAAAATATACCGTTAAATAAGACTTACAAATGATATAGAGATTCCAAAATACCTTTTTTTATTTAAGTCAATAGTTGATGAGACATGCTCTTCTAAAGTTTTAAAAAGTGTGTGTTCTCTTTAATTTTAAACTAACGTGTGTAAAATTTAAAAAAAATTAAGATAAGAGAACTTCATCACTTTGTTTTTCATAATATTTTTGAGAAACACAAACTTATTTTTGCTACCAATATAATAAATATTATACATGCGTAAATATTTAATTTTACTCTTAAATTATTGCGTACGAAATAAGATTAATATTGTTCGGTGCTATGGAGTCCTTTGTGCGTGAGTGCGACCCGTACTTGGTCGGTCTTTATTTCATATTATATAAAATTGATATTTTGTTACAAAAATCATTAAATTTGTATTACGTCTTGCCTTTTTACTTGAGTGTGGAACATGAAAAAATTATCGGAATTTTAATATAAATTAGAAATTATTTTATTTATTTTTTTTCATATATTATACTAATTTTGCCAGAAAATATCTTAACTCTTTGCTTTAAATCTCTCACAAGTTTTTGAAACAAAAAGATTTCAATAAATATCAAGTATTTAGCCAGAATTATGCACAAAGTATAACTTCAAGAATTATACCCAAAATAAACTAAAAATTCTAATCAGCTTTTTTAAATAATTTTAACAAAAAGTTAATAAAGATAATATAACTGGCATGCCACATGGGAAAACATAATATCGTAATCAAGTGTATAATCAAATATACGATTTCCAAAAGAAGTATTTATGTAAAGAAATGCCTTTTTATTTATTTTTCGTAAGTATCGTAGGGGTTTAGGTTCAAATACTGTTTGGGATGTATTAAAAAGAAATTTGTGGATATTTTGGAAATCATTTTTCTTATTAAATCAGAATAATACTAGTCATAAAAATTACTTGCACAAAACTCTAGGCTAATTTCGTGGGCAAAATTGTCGCTATACTTTTAAAATGATGAAAGTTCAAATAGTAAAGAAATTCGCTAAAAATTCATCTTATATGTTGTTCAAAAAAACTTTTAAAATATTACAAATTTTGCCTAAACAAATTTTTAATGTCACTTTCAGGATAAAAAACTCTGACTTCTACACCTAAATATACATCCATTATACATACGGCATCTCCCAAAAACGTCATTCAATTTTACTAAATAATTCTTCGAGAAATGGTATATTTAGATTTACTAAATATTAACAGAAATCCTGCAAATAAATTAATTGGTTTTTATTTTTTTTTCAAATAAAGTAGGCGGTACATCATCTAAACTAAACATAATCATAACATCCTACAACCGTTAATCAAGCTTCTACTAGAAGATGCCATTGGGCTGTTTATGTTTGTTTATAAAATAAAATATAAATTTTATGAAAAAAAACTTGCTGCGTTTAATTTTAATTTTTGTATTTTTTATGAATTTTTGGGCAACTCAACATGAGAACACTGTTTCTCGTCGTTAACAATATATAAAATGTAAGGAATCAAAAACTCTACAAAATTCACCTTTTCTGCTGGCAATTGCAATTGATTTTTGAAAAGTGATTGACTTGTATTTTAGCTTAAGAAATAATGTCAATAAAACCCAAATACTTTAGCTATATCTTTTTGTTATTAGCTATAATAAAAAAATGATGTCAGACAACATAAAACTTATAAACTTTAAAGAAAACAAGAGATACGATATTATGCTAGAAAATGTTTTCATAGCTGATTAAAGAAATTTTGTACCTATGCGTCATATCTCGAAATGTGAGCAGAAGCAAAAGAATGGAATATTCTTTGAACGTTGCATTGAAATTCCTTGAATATTCTTTCCTTAGATATTAAACCACTACATAAAAATGAAAGAGAAGCAATTTTGCCGCAACCTTCACAATTGAAAAATTAAACCAAATCTTAGAATGCTGATTTATTCAAGGATTAATACGCGAATAGATGAAGTGGATATGATTACATCATTGTTTGATTGCATAGTTGAATTAAAAATAAAACAAGTCTTGTATATATACAAGACTTAGTTTATTATTAATGCAACTATGCAATATATCTAGCGATGTAACTTTTTCATGATGATATTTACGGTTAATATTTATGGGATACAAGCACTCAAAGGGTTGTATATTTTTTTTGCATTGTTGTCTGGAAGTGACACCAACAATTTTATTTTAAAGCTTACGGTGAATAAAACATGTCGTTAATCAATGTTCTAATATGACCAATTATTTAATTTGAAACCATCTCTATGGTGATCTAATTAAAAATTATTTTACAATGTAATATATTTAAGTAATATTCCTAGTGTGTAAAAATAGTAGTAAATAATAACTTTCCAAACTTTAATACTTTTTCTGAGTTTTCGCATAAATAGTGAAATTATTAAAATATTTCCAGACAATAGCGGCTTCAATGGTTTATTTCCTTCGGGAAAACGTGCTCCGATTTTTGTCGGATTGCGAAATTGTTTAAAATCAGACGGGATTTGCTGTAAGCAAAAAAATCAGATGGGATTTGCTGTAAAAAAAGTTAATTAAGCAATGTTGAAATTAAACTAAAATACTAAGTCTCAAGTGGCTTATCTAATTTTACAGATTCATTGTGTCATACAATTCTCGTTTTTATTTTAAGGCCAAATGTCAAATAAAATTCCCATTTTTCTTTTAGGGGCAAATGTGAATTAGGCATTCTTCAAAGTTATAAAAGCTTTCATATTCTCTCCAAGACTGTCTTAAAGTTTTGATGATAACCCAAACCTACTAACGGTGGCTTTGTAACTGTTATACCCGTAAGTGTATTTAAGGAATCAATTTAGTTTCTAATCCATAGAATTAGGTGCCTGATGGTAGAATAAAACATGTCAACCACAAAACGAAACAAATATTTGAGAACTGTTTTATGTACATAACCGTTCAATTTTTCCGAATATTTTTAGTGTTTAGTTCTTCCCCATCGTCCTAAGTATATAACGGATGTAAATTATTCAGCAATAAACTTATTAAATTTGGTAACAAGTTGATTTTAGAATTAAGTTTAATTAAAGTTTTTTAATCCACCTAAAAACATGTGAATTTATGGTGATCCTACTGTAATAAGTTATTTTATTGAAATTACAATTCTTTGCTGTAAAACTGTTATCATTACTTATTCTAGAAATCTAGACTGTGTTCTTCTCCTCTTCACTATTCCGTAAGACACTTGAAATTTAATGATTCGTTCACACTAATAATAGAGTGGTTAGACTTAGTAACTTATGAATAAATATGATCCAGAATATGAAGTCGAGCTTATAGTTTAAATAAAGGCATGCTTTTTTATTCTGGTCAAAAATACTTAAGAAATATATACGTTACTAGAAAAAAACTTATTACTGGAGAAAAACTAGGTCACATTAATATAAATTCCACGCGAGTGAAAAATTCATTGTAGAATACAGTTTAAATAAATTTAAATGCATAAACTTTTGACTCTATTTAAACGAAGCGTTTATTTTTTATTATCCCTTTTGAAATGTAATGGTAAATATAATATTAATTTAATATACATTCTATTTAGTCGAATTTAAGAGTTTTTTTATAATTCCGAAAATAATAAAATTGAATTATTTATTTAAAAGTACTCGTCAAAACCTACTCTCAGGAGATTTTCCAGAATTTTACATAGCCTTAATTGGAAACAAGATTTTGCAGAACAAACTGCAAATGAGTTCGCAAACGGAGCTAAAAAATTAAAACTCATAAGTGGAACCTAAAATTGATTTTAAAAGAACTTCCTAAGTATATCCCGTAGAATGGAAGTATGCTGGTATTTTGATTTCCGTTTCCCAATAAGGGATCTTAACAAGTTAAAAAATTTTGGTTGCGACATATTCATTGAGGTCTTCATTGGAAAGAATATATATATATATATATATATATATATATATATATATGTATATATATATATATATATATATATATACACATATACACACACACACATATATATATATATATATATATATATATACACATTTTGTGCACGTCGGTCTAAAAATGTAGAAAGTACGAGGTTGTGATAGATTATTGAGTACACACATTGACACACACATGACAAAATACTAAATATTTCGTATTTAATTACGGAACCTCAAAATGGAAAAAAATATTAACACTAAAGTTTGCTTCACAAAGTCTTGTTCAATTTAATTTTTTGATTGTATTCTATATTGGTAAATATTTCGTTTTGAATTTACCAATCTTTCATTGACCTCTGCACGGAAACAAACAACCAGCCTTGATAGTAATGCATGAATAGTCTTTTTTCCCTATCTTTTTGTAATCCATCCTTTTGTATCCAGGGTTTCTCCAATTTTCTCTTTGTTTTCAAAAAATACTTTACTTAGCCACAGTTCCTTATCTTACCTTATTAATTGTAAATACTCCGGATATATGCCGTATTTCACTGTTAATAATTCTATTTCTAAAGATGATTCCCAAAATGGCTCGCTCTATGGTTCGTTCAAAAAAAATAAATCATCGTTTCTATGCACTTTTTGTCATTTTCATAGTTTCCATGCCATATGTTGCCCCTGGTAGTAGGTATCTATCATGGATCTTTCAGTTTAGATAGATTGGTATGTTCTTATCCCTTAGGATGCACCTAAATATACCGCACGTGGCAACGTGGCCAACGTTAGATAAATCATTCTTTTAATGTTCTTTCCCAAAAGTGCTGCGTCTTTAAAATTGTAAACGTAAAATGCGTCCATATTTTATATATACTAGACACGTCCGCGTCGCGTCACGTCATCCGCCCACACCATGCTTCGTTTGAATTAGCTCACGCATCTTCTTCGGCTGTCGTTATACTAATGGAGGGACATCAGGTTCGTCCTCGGGAGATGTTCCTCAGTCCGTCAGTTAAACATTTTAATTTGAAGGTTCGTAAGCTGTTTACTTCATTTAAATAAAAAATCAAAAATGCTTTAGTGACTTAAGGGATACCGTGGATAAATTTAGAACAAATTATATAAAAAAACATAAAAAAATTATGACTTTATTCATTGTACATTACACTGATAAGTAACTTTAAAAATGATTCGTTTTTCTGCCTTTCAAGAGTAATATTGTTTGCAAAATAACTTTAAAATATTGATTACTAATTAAATGACTAACTCATGAAATTGACTAACAACTAACTGCATTAGATAAGGCAGGTATTAAAGAAGAATTTTATATAATACTAAAGCTATGGTAAAAATTACGGCATGAACCAAATAACGAATAAGATTCTTGTAAAAATGGCCGTTTGATTCTAAAACATAAAAAAAGTTTATAAAATGCTCGAAAAAAGCGTAATTTTAAAAGAAAATAAAAAAAAATCGTTGTTTAGGATTCTGCCCAAACACGTTTAAATATACGGTGAAAGTTACGGTTAAAGTTAAGCATTTTAACTATATAAGAAAATTTAACTTAATAAGAACTGAAGTTTCTAATTGCGATGTTTATCGGCAAAAAAAATTATTGTAACAAGAAAATATGCTCTAACTGAGTAGCTGAGTAGAATTGAAACGTCTGATCTTAATTGATATTAGTGTCATTTCTAAAATAATTTTTTCTTATTATATTGAAAAAAATAGGAAAAGGCGTGTGACAGGCATAAGTGAGGTATCGTATGGTGCACTGATGTAACAAAATATTAAATGCTATTTATTTTAAAATTAAATAATAAATAATAAACTTTATTATTATAATTTTAGTTCCACTAGTTTTAATCAATAATAAATGAAAAGAAAAAGAAACCTGCGCGATAAGAACAGAATTCTCACCGCGTGTTTCTGTTTATTGTTTTAAACTATACATGTATTTAACGCATAACCGTTTAAAATTAAATAAATTTTTACTATTCTACAATCTAATAATAATACAATCTATAGTGAAATTTAATTGTAAAATATTTACAATTAAATTTTACTATTAGAGTGCTTATGAACAAAAACAAAAAAATTGACCTTGAATACTTGCAACATTAACAAACATATGTTAATATTATTTTTCATTATATTAATTTGTTGCCCATAATATTTTACAAAGGCTTAAAAATATTGCGAATTTTTCAAAAATTATACGATCTGGGATAATTATTATTTTTCTTGGATTCTTCTGGGCCAATTATATCAACGATAATTTTGGGTTGAGTAGTTTTGGGTATAAGGGTTCATGAGTTTTTTTTTACACATCTTAGTGCATTACTTGGTACTTCCTGACTTATAAAACAAAAAAGTTTTCGAGTATATAATTTGCTTCCTCTAAAACAATCATAGAAATATTTTAGTTTCAGCTAATCAAAATATACTAATTACTATAATATATTATTACTAAAATTTGCGAGTTTTGCGTCAAAAAAGTTTCGGAGAAATCGACAGACGGACAAACGGGCATGCCAGGTGATCCTAGAAGTGTTTCGTTTTTCCTTTTGTGGTAACCTAGCTCTAAAAATACACTAATACTAACAATACATATATTATTGTTTACAATATTAGTTTAAATAAAAGCCATTAATTACTAATGGCTATACATGCACTGAATTTCTCAGTCTCAATATAAATTTATTAGCAAATGACTGCAGAACAATTTCTATGAAATAATTTTTAATAATAAACTCATACTAAGAGCCGTAGTATAAATAAAAAAACGTTTATCCTTGTAAAGGTTATTCGATATAAAAATAGGAAAAAAATTGTAAGAGGTTAAATTCAATTGTTAACAAAATTCGTCATCTTAAAATTTGTAATTTATTTTTCGGGGGAAGTAATTAAAATCAAAATGTGTTTCGGACCATACATAACTAGAGTACCACAATAATTTATTCTACGTTATTTCTGTGTACCCCAGATTTTTTCATAGTTTTGAAACTAATGAAATTAAATTATACGAAACAATTTCATTTGCAAGACTAAAACCTATTACTGAAATTTTTTCCAGATTAATTCATGCTTAATAATTCGTAAAGGGGGTTAAAAATTTAAAAGAATAAAATAAATCTAAACTTCGTTTTAAACAATCTTTCTAATGATATCCCACATAGCGTTAAATGAGAAAAAAATATTAATGGGGATAAACCCCATTTATTAATAATTTTCAGCTTTACAATAACAAATCTTAATACACGTTTGTCTTAAATTATAAAAACTACAAAATTTTGGAACTCAAAACACACAAGGTGACCAAGAAATGTTAAGATTTTCCTACTTGCTGTAAACAATCGCGAATCCCTAAAAACAGGGGACTTTGTTTCGAATCATGTAAACTCGAACTTTTCCCAAAGTTTTCGTGTATACCAAACTGCGGTAAATGTTATTTTACATCTCTAAGTAATCATCGCATAATAAGTCAAGCGTCCCAAGAACGAGGTAACACTCTTTTTTTGCAATACTTTATTCTTTCTTTATAGCAACTCTTCAGAAGAAAACTCTTCAGAAGGTAACTCTTCAGAAGAAAGCACCCACTTGGAAGACTGCCACCTAATTTCAGGTTCTTAGGTATTTAATATAGCATTTTAATTTTCCTAGCATTTTGCAACAGCAATCAATGCAATTAAAGAAAGTAGAAATAATACTACATCACGTAGTTTCATTTAATGGTGAATAATGAATTTCTACAAAATTAACGCCAAATATATTCAATATTATCTTAGTTTTTGCTGTTGGTGATGTCCGTTACACAGATCACTGAGATTGTTACGATCAAACTTGAACTTATTGTAATAATTGTAAACAGTAGCGCATTAAACGTTTTTTAATGCGCTACTGTTTACAATTATTACAATAAGTTCAATTTCAAGTTAGCGCATTAAACATTTATATTAAACAATACATAATGTAGAAACTCATGGATAGAACACGATATTATGAAATCTAATAAAAAAAATATAAAACCAAGATATTATAAAATTTGTAACAAGGATTCTAATAAATTAAGATGTAATTGAGATAAAAGTTTATTTCACAAAGTTTTAATGAGTGTAATTTTATGAGATAATTTGTGCTCATTACCCGTTGTCAATGTCCGCAGCTTGTAAATATTCCTTTTCAAATCTTTATAAATCCTCATCGACATTCTCCTCTTAACAAAAAACGAGCTCGGGTAAAGCGAATGAGATCCAACCTAATTGTGTTAATTTTATTTTGATCCCGCCTCACATGTTTGAATTCGAGGATGTAAAAAGGGACAAAAACAAATTTTGCTGTAATCTTGGCATAATTATCGGATTAAGCAGCTTATTTATTAAAGAAAGATGCAATGTGGTCTTCGCGGATTTTCAACATCATAATTCACTAAAGGATTCTTTAATACGACGGAATGCGGTGATTTTTATTAATGTGACCTTTTTAAACGACGTAAATAAAATCTTAATGTTTGCGAGCAAAATTTTACAAAGTTCTTTGACCGAATTAACGCACTATTAATTTTAATTGCATCGTAAGTCCATTCCACAAAGTTTTTCTAATTTCTTAAATAATAACAGAAGTATCAAAATAAGAAAAAAACGGTTAGAACATTTAGCGATTCAATAAAATATTAAATAAAATATTTACCAAATTTATATTCCGTGTGAACGTTTATTCTTATCATCATTGTCGCCATCTGCATTAAACTTCAGTTTTAAGGGGGCACTTTCTATATCGCCTTATATATTAGGTACCTACAATATTCGCATGTGATTTAGAACCTTTCTGATTTATAAACTCTCAATTTTTTTAATTATTAAAAAATTAACAAATTATGCGTTGAACTTTGCATAGCCAAAACAGCACGCACACAAAGCAGCTCTCTAACCAAAGGAACAAATATTAAATATACTTACAAAAAGAAAAAATAGAAATTTCGGGAAAAATTCTTGTAATAAAACATTTTCAAATAAGCCGAACATGGAATAATAATGAAAACTTAGTTTTCCTTAAGTCTGTAAAGTTTTTCCCTTAAGTTCGTAAAGTTTCATAACTTCTATGAATTTTAATGTAAGGTGAATAATATGTTTTAAGAAGCAAAAATCGTTATCGCAAATACTTAGATCAGACACGGGGGATGCTTCTTAAAAATATTTTTTTCAAAACTTGGTATTCGGCTTTGGTTCAAAGAATTGTATACAAAACTGAAGTTTATGTCTTTTTCCATTTAATGGCGAGAAATTTCTGGTAGAGCATCGGCCAGAAATCTTGTCATAACAATAGGAATTCGTTTGGAACTTTTAGGTAGGAACTTAAAAGTCATATAGGTTTGTATATAATTGAGTAGAAAATGTAAGCAGTAATAAATAATATACTGTAACTTATTTAAAACCCCCTCAACTCATATTTTTTTAAAAAAATATTTACAGACAACTTGCTTTTCCGTCTTTTTTATTTTATTACAATCTATATTTCTATACCATTTTAATTCAGGAGAACATTTATTAAACGATGAAAATGGTTATTTTGTCTACATCAATATTCCACAAAATGGGTTGTTATAAAACTTTCATTCCGTTCCATTTAAAAAACTTAGCTTCATTAATGAGCAAATAAGAGGTAACGAAGTGATTTAAATATATATATATATATATATATATATATATATATATATATATATATATATGTATATATATATATATATATATATATATATATATATATAATATATATATATATATATACACATACATGTTTAGATATTGTTATATAACGTTACTTTTGATATCAATTGAGATGTGAAAGAGTACGTCGTATGTTCAAAAAAAAATTAAAAGCCGTGTATATTTTAATTTACATAAGTTAATAGAAACAATACGGATGACATTAAAAGTATTTATTGCAATAAAAATAAAAAATGTTAAAATTTCTATATATAAACGTTTAAATGTACGTTGAAAATACAATAACCTGAAGCACCTCTCTGAAAAAACTCGTATGTTCCAAAAAAAATTAAAAGCCGTGTATGCCGTATATTTTAATTTACGTAAGTTAATAGCAACAATACGGATGACATTAAAAGTATTCATTGCAATAAAAATTTTAAAAGTTAAAATTTCTATATATAAATGTTTAAATGTACGTTGAAAATTTGTTAACCTAATTTGAAAATACGTTAAAGTTCTCTAAAAAACCTGTATTAAAATTTGTACACTTTTACAAAATCATATTAACTGTCTTCATCATAACAACATGAAAATGTGAGAAAATTATCGAACACGCTAACAAAACAAATTAATGCTTGTAATTACACAGTTTAATATTTAAAGAAACTAGTAACTAGCCATTCTATATACCGTTAAATAAACATAGCTATAGAAGTTACTTTAACCTTGTTAGAGATTAGATACTCGCCTGGAAGCATCACTAGATCATGAACTCCCTCTGATGTTGACGGTATTCATTCCCGTAAAAGCCGAAAGATCTCTCTACAAAAGTATTCCTCGAATATTTTCTACAAGCTCATCGAGAGTGCATATTGAAGTACCTGAAAATAATGTCAATAAATGTTGAGAGCGGAAGTGAGTGGGGCATTGGAGTGGTGATGTTTTAAACTCGCATTCATCTCAAGCTAGAATCACACTATAAAATGAACATGTTCATATTTACTACATATCGCCAAAACTTATAACATGTAAGCATTAAATTAAATATTTTCTCATTACTTAAATGGCTGCACTTTATTTGTTTAGATCAAGCAGGGAGTAATCCCTGTAAACTCAGCTTGAAGTTTAAACTTTTTTGTTACTAATAAGTTTAAATTTCATGAAATGCAACAGTTAATCACAACGGTTCTATGTAATTATTTTATGTACAGTGCGTTTAAATGGTTTGCAGTTTATGTACATACGTTTTTGTAGTAATAACTTTAGATCTCTCTCAAGTTAATTTAAGATATGTCTAAATCTTAAAAGATCTGACTTAAGTGTTATTTTTATCCGATTTTGACCAACATTTTCTGGTATTATTTATTCTTTGGAAAAATTATAATTTGAATTTTAACCATACCCCGCATTAGAATTTAATT